>CAOGCB010007408.1:0-13703 GCA_948266635.1 Cnidoscolus chayamansa
AGACAAGGTACTCACCTATGGCAAGTTATCTCGCTTGCACCTTTAATAATATTGTATTTGATTAATAATTCATTTATTATTAATTGGGCAAATTTTGCTTATATTAGTTTATTAAAGTTTTAATCAAAATTGTAAGAAAATCGATGAGAAAGAAAATAACTCATAGGGGGGCTACATCTTTATTCTTCAATTATATACTTTAAGGCCACCCACATCGGGTGAAAAAGTGAGAAGGAGGAAAAGGAGTTCTCCAGGAAGACTCCGGCATCTGATGGAGAAATTGGAGGAATTCTCCTTCGGCTCAGTTTCCAAGTGAGCCAGAGAAAAAAAGTTCTCTGCGAATAAAAAGACGGTGGCCACGTGCATGGCTATTTTGATTTTCTTTATTTATTTATTTTTTTAATAGGTAAATTTAGTTTAAATTTTTTTAATTAATTTATAAAAATAATTTTAAATATATTTTTGTATTATTGTAAAATGAAAATTTAATTTATATGTATTTTTTAAATTTAATTATTAAAAAATATATAAAATAAAAAAAATAGTTGTCAAAATTTTTTTAAAATTTATTAAATAAAAAATTTTAATAGATGTATGATATTTTTATAATTTTATTTAAATTTATATTTAAATTTTATGTATTTGTATATTTTATTTTTAGTAAATTTATATAAATTAAAATAATTATATAATATAAATATTTAATAGTATTTTAGTAGTCCTTTTGATGTAAGAGAGGAGGAGGAGTAAGTGGAGGAGTTGTGTATGGACCCACAAAATCTAATGTGGAGGAAAGAGTTATTTAGTAGTCCTCCATTTAGTAGTCATTCTGATGCGGGTGGCCTTATTCACACATTTTCTTAATTTAGACTTTTTTTAAAATAATTATTTATTAAAATATAATCATCCTTTTTTTAAAATAAAATTAGTACTCATCTTATGAATACGATAAAATCCGATTGAAGAATACAATTCAAAAACTTTGATGGATGTATCTACAGAGTTGGGTTATCTACCATACGGGCCATATGAGCCAAACAGTGGGGGTCGCTTCATTAGCCTTTCTAAAAATTCGTTTAAAGAGAAATTTAGTCCTAGCCGCATTAGTTCCTTATAGTCTTGAATTAGGGTTCCAAATTCAGTCCTATCTTTCATCAATGAGTGCATTGCCTGTACCACATCCCGACAATATATTTTTAGCTCCACACTGTCCATCCCGTGTTGGAGGAGCCAATTGAGTCATTTTCTTAGACTAAGCACCTTTGCGTACCTTGATATGGAGCAGCCAGGTAGTACCATAGACAAAGCGACTACAAATGAGCCCATGTTGTCGTGCAGGACAACACTCACCCCACCTTTACCATCATTTAGGTATAGAGCCTCATCAATATTGCACTTAAACCTCCCAAGTGATAGTCTACTCCACTTAGCGATGTGAGCTGAGACTTCCCTGTGCGGTTTTGCATATTCCTGGTTATGCTTCGCTTGATCCCATTCCTGCCAAACTCGCCTCACCTTTTTTATTATCTGATTTGGATCCTTATGCCTCCCTTTCCATAATGAGTGGTTTTTAGCTGACCATAAAGCCCACACAACCATGCAACTATCCCTTGCAAGCTGCTTATCATGCCCTGTAGGATTAAATTGGGAGTTCTCATAAATTGCTGCTTGAAGTTATGAGTATCTACCCCTAAATACCCCTAGCAAGCCACTTATCATGCCCTGTAGCATTAAATTGAGAGTGCTCGTAAACTGTTGCCTGAAGTTATGAGTATCTACCCCTAAATACCCCTAGTAAGCCACTGCTTTGGGACAACTGACCAGTGCAGTGGCACAACTGATCAGTGCAGGATCTAGATTCTCTACGCCATTGCAGAATGGGCGTCCCCTCTGTGACATGATACTTTTAGACTTCAGATTCTTTACAGTTGGTAGAATATTCCTGCATGCTCTCCATATAAAATTTTTTTTACCTTTGGTGGAACCTTTAGCTCCCACACACCCTTCTAATTTTGAAGAACAAGCGCAACATTGTGGTTAGCGATCCGTACCAAGCTATTGTAATACCCAGACTTAACTATGTACACCCCATTTCTAGTATGTACCCACATATGACCATCTTTCCTGGAGTACCCACTCAATGGTATGTTGGTGATGATCGATGCCAGATCCCATGGAAACATATTATATATCAACTACATATTCTAGTGCCTTCTCTTTAGGTCGATCAAGTCAGCTACTTTAAACTCTTCTAGCACTGTGGTACATCCTCATGGGTAGACGATAATCTTCTCTACCTATCACCCACAACTCCCATGTCCCTTCCATCTCCTATTCTCCACTTGGCCCCTTTTAATTGTAGTTCCATAGATTGCAAGACGCTCTTCCATGAGAAGCTTGGGTTTGAACCTAGTTCAGCTTTAAACACCCCCTTGGATAATATTTTGCTTTGAAATTCTTGCTAGAAGAGAGTTGTTGTTGTTAAGTAATCTCCAACCTTGCTTTTCAAGTATCACTAAATTAAAAGTTCGCATGTCTCTGAATCCCATTCCTCCTTCATTCTTGCTCCCACACATATTGGCACATGCCAACTAGTGTATATTATATTGTCCATTTTGCTTTGAGCCCCACTAGACGAGTTCATCATCTTCTAGATCTCGTCTCCCAGTGTGCTTGGTATTTGGAAGACGCTCATGTAGTACATGGGGATTGCTTGAACTACAGCTTTCAAGAGTCCTTCCTTGCCTGGCCTTGATAACATCTTTCCCCTCCAGCATTGTCACTTGTTCCAAACTCGTTGGTTTAAGAAAGCTAGGACTTGTTTCTTCTTTCTCCCAATTAGGGAAGGGAGCTCCAGCTCATCATTGAGGGGGTTATGGAGTCCCAATGTGTCTTTGATCAGCTGTTGTTTACTTTGTTCCATGTTGCCACCAAAAAACATACTTGATTTTTGAAAGTTTACTAACTATCTTGATGCTCCCTCATACTACTTCAGAATGGATTTGATTTGTGAACACTCTGCTGACTCTGCTTGAAAGACTAGGAAGCTGTCATTGGCAAAGAATAAGTGTGTTACTCTAGATCCATGCCTGCTTGCTCTGCACCTTTTTATGCTCCTCTATCTTTCAGCCTCTTTGAGTGCTATAGTTAAACCTTCCACACATATAATGAACAGGTAGGGGGGATAGAGGATCCCTATGTTGAGGACCCCTTTTTAGAACAAAACTATCACCAGTAACACAATTTATCGAAATCGAGTACCTGACTCTGGTGACACATAGCAAAACCATGTGAATCCATCCCTCATGAAAACCCATTTTCTATATCATTTGTTTAAAAAATTCCTAGTCGACCCTGTCATAGCCCTTGTTGATCTTCATGGCCACCTCTCCATTTCTCCCCCTAGTCTTCCTTTTTAGTGTGTGAATGAGCTCAAATGCTACCAAATTGTTATCAGTGATAAACCTTCCTAGTAAGAAAGCAGGCTATGTGTCATGAAATAATATTTGGCAATAGCACCTTTAGTCTGTGAGCCAACACTTTTGCTAGAATCTTATATAGAATATTGCACGGTGATATGGGTCTAAAGTCCTTCATGAGTATTGGGGCTTTAGACTTTGGAATGAGAATGATGGTGGTGTTGTTGAGGTGCTCTAGGAAGACTCCAGACTCCCCAATCTCTACAGCTTTAATAACTTGATCTCCAATGTTGTCCTAGAACTTTTAGTAGAAAGTTGGATTGAGCCCATCAGGACCTAGACTCTTATCTGGGTGCATTTGGAAAATCGCCATTTTGAACTCCTCCTTTGTGAATGGTGCCATCAGCCTATCATTTGCTTCCCTCAACACTCTTAGTGTAACCTGGTCCATTATCATATTGTACTCCTCATTGCATGACTAGGGGGACTATAAGTAGGTTCTAAAAATATTGAAGTGCAATACGTTGCATGCCATGTAACTCAACCGCTTTGTTCTTCGAACTGTCTTCTAGGACTTCAATATGGTTTTTCTTCTTGCTCGTAGTTACATGAGCGTGAAAGTATCTACTTTTGTGGTCATCGTGCTTCAACTAGAATACCTTTGCTCTTTGTTTCCAGAAAGATTCCCTTATTTGTCAACAATAAGTTTAATTCTTCTCGAGCATTTTTTAACTCCCTTGTTGAGATAGAATCAATTCTATCTTGGAGTTGCGATCTTCTTCTTTTTTGTTTGGTAATCTTTTTCCTAATGTCCCCATCCAGAGTGCAACTCCAAGCTTATAAGGCTTGCTTGCATTAGTTTAACCTTTGGGTAATAGGATCCTTGTGTTGGTTTTAGCTAAACTTGACCACTGTTGTTATATCTAAGTGTCCCAACCAAGAGTTTTCAAACCTAAATCTTCTAATCAGTGGACTAGGCTGCTTGTGCTCCAACTGAAGGAGTAGCGGAGAGTGATTAGAGATTGATGTACTTAGATTCAACAATTTGCAATTGTGGAACCATTCCATCAATCCTTGTGACACCAGGGCACGATCAAGTCTTTCTTGTACCCACCGTTGTGTTCCCTTGCCACGTTCCCATATAAAGGGATGTCATATTAGTGGTAAATCTATTAATTGGCACTCTTCAACCGCATTTCTACAGCCCTGAAATAAAGAATCCGGGTGCTCCCCCCTCCCTTCTTGTCCTCCTAAGATAACAGGTCATTACAATCTTCCATACAAATCTATGGTGACGTAGACAGTATCGCCAATGAGTTCAGTAGGTTCCAAGATGCTCTTCTTCTTCTCTCAGGGAAACCATAGAAGTCGGTGAATCTCCACACACCACCCCCACCATGTTTAACCATTAAGTCTATATGGTTCTAGGAATAACCTGATGTTGAGACCAGGTCCGCTTCTCTCCATAAAACCGCAAGTCCTCCCCCTATTCCCAACCTATTCATTGCAAAACACTCCTCATAACCCAACTTCACTTGAACCTCTTCTATTTTATTCGACATGACTAGTGAAACTTGTTTTATTATTGTAATCTACGAAAATTCCAATGAAATTCCTCAGTTGCCTCGCCACCATTTTAGAAGTATAACCTACGGGTAGGTCATGAATTTGTACCCAAATTTTGACCATGTTTAGCGCCTCTTGTGGAAGTATCTCTTCTTCCAAAATCTTTTTAATGATGAGCAAGCGATTACTAAAAGACCACGGTCCTCCTTCCAAACTATAATGAGATCTACTAGATGAAAAAACTAGAATAGGAAAAGTTAAGGCCCCACCTCCTTTATGCATACTCCTTTGACCGGCCTCCACAGGTTTGCTAGTGTGTTTTTTATTGCATTGACATTCAGACAATGATTTATGAAGAACCTAACAAAAAGACTTAGCTCCAGTCTTTCTATGACAGTGTTAGTTTATGAACCTGCTAGTTCGAGCTCTTCCTCTTCATCCTCCATCAATAACAGATTTGCAAGAGCTATCTCCATGTTCTTTGTTGATTTGATCCTTCTGAACTAGACTAAGAAGCTTCTCACTAAAAATAAGAGAGAATAACTTGCCACATATGAACAAGACCAATAAATCCACCAATTATTAAACTAAATATAGTCATCCTATATATAGCCTGATCACCAAAAAAATTGGTAAACTTATGAGATTAAATTTGATGCTATAATTATTCATGATACTAAAACATTATGAGAAAAAAAAACATATGCAAGTTTTATTAAATAAAAATTCATTTATAAAACAGTTAAGTCTTGATTTTAATAACGGGTAAAATTAATTATATAAATATTTTAAATCATTCTACAACTTAAATTCTAATGTTCTATTCTAATTTGAAGTTTTAATACAAGTGACACTAATTTTATATATTTTGCATATAAATTTACTGAGTGCATGATATGGATAGTGACCAAATATGTTATTGAAGTAATAGTATAGTGACGAAATGTTAATATGGCATTTGGTGTAATATGAGAGAAAAAAGAGGGACATTTTGAACAAAGAAACAAACCGTTAAATTTGCAGTGGAAGATTGAAGAAGTGAAAAACAGTTACTAGATCATGCAGGAGAGAATAGTCCTCCATTTCTTGGCTCTGTTTTGCTCCGTTTCTTCCTCCTTTTCCCATCTCCCAAACAGAAAATGCTACAACTAAAACTCCTCTAGAGTTCTTAATCTATCTTCAAATCATATACCAAAACCATTTTTCTTACCTCAACCAAAAAAAGATCAAATATTACAATGGTCCGTGTGAGCAACATTTTGTTAGGAATCTTTAACGTTATTATTTTGATCATAGGCCTGGCAGCCATTGGCATCGGCTTCTTTTTCTTCCTGGGAAGCGATTCTGAATGCGAGAAAGGAGTAGAAAACCAGTTAATGATAATGGGTGCAGCTTTATTTGTGGTTTCATTACTAGGGTTGATTGGTTCTTGCTATGGGATCAACTTTCTTTTGATCCTGTACTTGGTTGTCATGTTCCTTCTGATCTTGGCATTCATTGCTTTCACCATTTTCGCCATCACAGTCACCAATGAGGCTTCTGGTAAGGTGCTTTCTCGCACCAGGATCATGAATTTCAGGACATGGATAAGGGACTATTTTGTCAATGACAAGAACTGGCATCAGATAAAGAACTGTTTGATCGAAGCCAGGATCTGCAAGAGTCTTGGAAATGAGGTTGAACAAAATGTCGCCCAGTTTTACAAGAAGAATCTCTCTCCTACACAGGTTTTCTTTTTCATTCCTTTCATATATTGGAGTTTGACATTTCTCACCAAGGTTTCTTGATTTCTGACTTGCTTTCGTAGATTGTTCATAATCTGCTAGATCATTTGCGCTTCTATATTTGTCTAAGATACTGAGAATCAATGCAATAGAGCAGATTTTCTCATATATGTTTAAATGATCTGAAAATCAAGCTAATATATGTTCATAAGATAAAGTTGAAAGAATCGATAAGCATTAAGAGTATGAATACGATAAATAGGAAAAATATATGTTAGCAATTCCTCTTTTAATAAGATAGCTTTTAAGGACTTTCTTAATAGTAACTCTATACTCATATAATGGATTATAAGTTTATAGCTTTGTAGAGACTAGTGGAGCAGATCTATTAAATTTCCGAGCTATATTTGATCGAATTTTAGTTGGAACAATTAAGGGTTGATTGTTTTTCAGTTGGGGTGTTGCCAGCCACCACCAGAATGTGGGTTTAGATATGAGAATGCAACAGTGTGGATAAAGCAAAGAACAGGGCCAGGAGTAACGAACGGTGACTGCACAAGATGGAGCAACGAGCAGAAGACACTGTGCTACAACTGCGAGTCATGCAAGGCAGGGATGGTGAGGAACATAAGGCATAAGTGGAAACAATTGGCTATTATCAATGCTTGTTTCACTTGTGTCCTCATCGTTTTGTACTCAATTGGTTGCTGTGCAAGGAGGAATAGCTCTAGCAAGAAAGTTTATGGCAAATTTAGAGGATATAGAGCCTATCCTTGACATCCCACTTCTAATATCTCTCTTGTTAGACTTTTATTTATTTGTTTATTTATTTTTTCTTGCAATAAAATTTGGACGATTGATTCTTGGGCTATTAGTATTAGTCAGTTTTACATCTTTTACATTAGCTTTGATGTTTTCACAATGAACATTGAAATTTCAGGCCAATTATTTATATAAAAACTATGCAAGTTTTTAGGTGAAAGAGATATAGTCTAAATTTATAAAACACAGGTTTATAACACATCATTTATTTTATTTTATAGAAAGATAAATGGAACCAACATAATATTTTCAAAGAAAAAAAGGAAAAAAAAAAACAATATAAATTTGAATAGAATTGTTCTAATTAAAAAAAAAATTTATTATAAATTTTTAAATTTATATATTTTATTGTTAAACTAAATAAGTTTATATATAGTGATTGAAATTTAACCACATTTCAACTCTATTGCCACTTCCAAGTGCTAGTATGAAAAAAATTAAACAAGAAAATGTGAGATGCATCTTAGATTTCACAACTTTATGGCATTTAAATTCTATAAGAAAAAATAACAGGAGAAATGAATGAACATAGAAATGGAGTTGACTTCAATACAATTCTCAGTACTAGTGACATGTATGGTGATTTCACTTTAGAAAAGTACAGGCCACAAACAAGAAAAGATACGCTACCAATGAAGTGAGGAGTTCGAGTGTCCAAGTTGGATGTATTAGAACTGTTGGAATCATGGGAACAAATATTGAGCCACATACCCACCCAGCAGCAAGAGATCCAAGACTGCAATGCATATAAGACACATGTAAGGAACAAATATAGGGAAAAGGGGGTGATGGAGCGAGAGAGAGAGAGAGGAGCAAGTAGTTCTCTGTTCTTTTTCATTTTTAACTCACCCAATAATGAAAGCTCTGCCCAAGTTCTTTGTCTTCTCATTGAGGAAATATATGCAAGCAGCCAAAGACACTGCCACCTGCAGAAGACATAATGTAGTTTAAAACAAAGAAAATGAGACAAGCTATTTACTTATATTCCTATATATCACAGCTGAACTCAGAGGCAAATATCAAGTAAAATGAATGACGCACATATACAACCAACAGACTGATGTGTGGAGGATAGATTTCTACCACAGTGGTGGAATGGAGGCGCTGAGTGGGGAATGTTATAAAAGATTGGGATCACAGACAAATCATATATTAGAAACACCAGGTGTTTGAGATGAAACACAGAACCTCGTCAGACAAAAAAGCTGACATTTTCCATTTAGAATGTTCATTGTGCAAGATGGTAAATTATCAAGAATAATGGTAAATTCTGAGAAGGGAAATCAGCTTACATTATGAAATAATTAAGTGCGATTGCCCATTATCATAGATTCAATACTGTTCATAGATTTTCTTCCCCTTGTGAAATGATAATCTTTTGGCTTCTTTTCCAATAAATGCATCTCTACTTAAATCCTTCAAGTCGCAATCCTAATTGACATTTGTCTTTTCAAGTGTTCTGCAATATCTTCTCCAGTGAATCTTCTCAAACTCTCTTACATGTCTACCTTTTATTTGTTTTTAAATCTTCTGTGATATTATTCTTTCTTTTAAATTTATGTTTCAAAAAACTGCAATCATTGAACTGGGTTTTCTTTTATTTAATGGTAATTTTGTGTTGGTGAAGGCTTTAGTAAAAAAAGCAATAGTCATTGCTCATATTAATTGCAGATATTGTCGGAAACCATATCAGAACCATGCCGAAAGGAGGCAGTTGTGGGCATTGATGTTGGGAAGAGCTCCTAGAGCTCAGGCGATGGCAGAGTATAGATGGTGTTTCTGGCATTTTTTCTACAAACATAAACAGAGGATGATACGCAGAGGTGTTAAATGGAAGTAAATTGATGTCTTAGGTGGTCGAACTCGAAAATAGTGAAGAATAGGTCCCTGATCGCAATTTAAAACAATGTGTGCAATGCAATTCTATCCTGGGTGTGATATAAATAAAAACTTTAGGTGTGAAGCCCTACTGACTCTTTTATTGCTACTACTCACAGCACTCTTCATAGTGTGTAAACTGACTTGAAACCTGTCCTACTTTAACTTCACAATAATACTGTGCCTTCACCATACAATAAATGTTTATATAAAAGGTCACTCATGAAACAATTGTAAAAAAGACGATAAATCTAGAACAAACCTGAAAAGCTGGTCCACCTTCAGCAGAATTCATGATAATCCAGCCACCCATGAAAGCAAAGAGGAACAATCTTCTAAAAATGGCTTCCACTGGAGGAAGTTCCACAAAATTGAGAAAATTCTTAATCCAAGGTGGAGACTCTTCCACTTTCTTCTTTAGCCTGGTTTTCAAATTAATTTTTGTTTTCTTCCTTTCCTTAAAACTGGTCATCAACAACTTCTCAAAAGCAGCCTCTATTGATTCTTCACTTCTCTCATGTCCAGCATATTGCTCTAAGAGAAAATTCCATGATGACCAAATTTCCTCCTCAGAAGCATAAGGACTGATACCAAGACGCTTATAAGGATCCCAAACATTCATTCGAGGAAACTTTGGGATATTACCTAAATGGAAAGAACAACATATTTAAGAATATAAGGGGAAGAATAACTAGAAAATGAGTGAGCTGCAACAGTTACTAGGACAAACAGTCCACAGAATAACCAATAAAAAAATATGGGGGGAAGAAAGGAGGGGGAAGAATTATACCATACCTCAATAGAATTACATAATTTTCTATCCTACACTTCCTCAACAATAGTAGTGTTTCTACAAAATTAGAATGATTTAGATTCAAAATCTATGAATAGATCTGTAGATCTATCCATTACTAGTTTGATCTAATTCAAAAAGTTCACCCAATTGAGCACCTCTACTGTATTTTTGCTTCACAATAACAGAAGCAGCCGAATATGGGATAATTAACTGGTTGAGAGATGTCAATTTAATGAAACAGAAAATCAAATAGGTCAAATAACATCGCAAATTACAACAAATTTCATCATTCATAGCTTCCATATGAACTCCAAGCTAGACAAATGACTTAATTCGTCAAATAAATTACTTTAAGATCCATAAGGAAAAATAGAATGCAAAATAAAATCCACAAAGACATAGAAATTTGTGTTACTCAGACCTTTCAGTTCTAGCAGTATCAACAATGATGCTTAAAAATAAAGGTGTGGATGACAGATACCCCAAAATGAGGATGTTCTTATTTGGACATGCCAACCAGGGAACTGGTGCAGAGTCCTTATAAGGCACAGTTTATATAACTTTACATGATAATGATAAAGTTTCATTAGCACAGATTGAACCAATAACCATTTTTTTTTAGTTACATAAAGGAATAGGGTACATCTGTGTATTCACATCAACATCATGCAAGCATTTAAAAGCACACGTGTACATAAGCTCTTTAAGGATGTCAAAATGAGATATAACATGCTGGCAATTTGAACCAATAACCTTTTCTTTTTGTTATATAAAGGAAGAGGGTACATCTGTGCACTCACATATAGATCATGCAAGCATTTAAAAGCACACATGTGTGCATAGCTCTTTAAGGATGTCAAAATGAGATATAACATGCTGGCAATTACACACTAATACACAGCACAAGTACTTGCGCTGATACTTAACAAATTATTCTATTCTTATCTTAATGCATGAAAAAATATACATGTATAGGCCCAACGAAAATTGATTTGGTCTATTCTGCAAGAGGTGATATACCTTTACTTGCTATCATCTCTTTTGGTTGAAATAATAATATAATACTATGATTTGCTATGCAAAGTCCTCTGCAATCCAAATTCCTTGAACCTACGATGAGAGAAATGAAAGGACAATACAGGGAGGGAATGCTCAGCTAACAATTGAAGCTAGTTTTTTCTCAACACTGATCTGGCTTCATCTATTGTTCTTACACAAGGAAGTCCTTAGGATTTTTAGCTTCATGGTAAGAAACACTCACACCCAACCAAAAGAATTATGTGTCCAACACGGTTTCTAAGCAACCGACTTCTCCAAATAAACCCATCGTCTCCATGATTAAATGCACATGACATAAAATATAACTGGGTAGCAAAACCTGCAATCAGACTCATATTTAGATCAACTTCCAAGAGACACAATCTCCCCCTTTAATATATTTAAGAAGTAAAAGAAGTTCACTTATAACGTTGTTCAACCAAACTTCCTTTTTTTTTGGGGTGTGGGGGCAATCAAATTCGCTTAAAGATTCTTTCTTTTAATTACCATCCAAAAACAAAAATGAAAATAAAATTGCATTCCCAACCTTGATTCTATCTTTTAGGAGGCTAAATTCTTAATGCCCATCTTCAAACAGCAAAATTACTCAAATTGAAGATGCTCAAGTAATAAACGAAGAAAGAATTATAATTAAAGTAATATCATACCTTCATAAGGTGCATCTACGGCACACTTAACGCTGGTAAGTGTTCTAGTGCTTCTCAAAATAGGGCTATAAAGAATCGTACTTCTCTCATAATTTATGCTGCACAAAAGCACACCAAAAAAAAAAAAAAGAAAAAAAGAGGAAAAACAAGTTCAACATCAGAAATTTGAAAACAAGTAACAACAAAAGCAAACTAACAGAAACAAAAACCAGAAGAAAGAAATTCCCATATTTTCAATTGAATAACCACAGAGGCATATCAAGTACACAAAACAAATGGAGATATGGAGAGACGGGAGGAGACTTACAGTTTCCGGGTAAGGAAAGGAGATGAAATAGTAGGGCTAGAGAGGAGAAAGGAAGCCATGGATAACAAAATTTTCAGGGAAAATCCTCAATTGCAATTTCTGAGTTAGTAACAACCGCAGTTCTCTCTCTCTCTCGCTCCCTCTCTTCCTCTGTAATTTGTGAACTTTCCGGCGGAAACCAAAAGGGAGGGGACGGTCATGCGAGGATTTTGCATTTGTCCACATTGCACCTGGAAAAAAGTGGGCCCAGCCACCTTTTTATCTTTTTTTTTTTTTTAATTTATACATTAATTTATTATTCCTTTAAAGAAATATGGTTTAGTTTTAAAAAAATTATAAATTTGTATTATTTTAAAAAAATTAATTATTTAATCATTTTATTTATTTAAGTTGTTTCATCTATTTAAAATGTCAGTAATATCTTTATTTTTAATTAATTTTTAAAATTTTTATAATTAATTAATAATATTTTTATTTTTAATTAATTTTATAATTTAAAAGCTATTATAAAAATATGATAAATAAGATATATAATATAATTAGAATAAGAAAAACTAATAAAAATATGAGAGAATAATCTCACTTTAATTAGGTACACTAATTATTAAGACTATAATATATGTCATTAAGAGGATTAATACACATAGTTTGGGTTATATAAATATATTGTCATTACTTTGAGTTTATGGACCTCTATAAAAATATTTATAACACTACTCTTTGAAAGTCTATAAATATCATGTCTCTTTAAAATCTTACTGGAAAAACCGTGTCAAATAAAAAATCTAATAAAGTAATATAGAGTACACAATATTGTATGGTATATTCAAGTTGTCTCGTTAAAAACCTTTATCAAATAAAATCTAGTAGAAAAAAACTTTCACTAAGGGAAAAAGAGCACAATATGTATTTTACTCCCTCTTATACTAATATCACTTAATATCTTTGAGTCGACGCATACTAATTTTATATATTAATTTCTTAAAAGTTGCAGTTGGAAATGTCTTAGTGAATAAATCTACTAGATTGTCACTTGAACGAATTTATTAAACATTTATATCATCGTTCTTCTGAAGATCATGAGTAAAAAAAATTTCAATGAAATATGTTTCGTTATATCTCTTTTGATGTATCATCTTTTTACTTGAGTTATGCACGCTGTATTATCTTCATACAATATTGTTGGAACATTCTCTTTTACAGCTAAACCACATATATTCTGAATATGTTGGATCAATAATCTCAACCAGACACACTCTCGACTCACCTCGTGTATTGTAATTACTTATGCATGATTTGAAGATGTAGCTACAAGAGTTTATTTCGTAGAACGCCATGATATAGATAACGAAATATATCCTCCACATGTCAATTGTTCCTCAGAGATAACGAAATATATGTTTAACTTCATTCCAATGTCTTCTTGTTGGAGAATAACTAAATCTTACTAATAAACTGACAACAAATGTTGTATTTGGACGTGTG
>CAOGCB010007441.1:0-31050 GCA_948266635.1 Cnidoscolus chayamansa
TGCAATTGGGCCTAAAGCCTAATGGGAGGAAAGGGCTTGGGGCGGATCATCATCGGGATTGCCCGTGATAAATAACAAGGAATGATTGGACGACAGGCATGCGAGGCCATGAAAGCCAATGTAGAATCATATCAGCGTAACAGAACGTAACGGAGCGTCACCACTCTCTCTCTCTTTTCATTTCTGGTCATTCCAACTGCTACACGTAGATGCCGTAAGCAGCAATAATATCATAGGCGAGCCCACACGCAACCCCTTCTCTCTCTCTCTCCCTCTTCTCTCTCCAAATCCTCAAGCAAATACATAAACATTATCTCCTTCTCTCCCTGCTTTTCTCTCTCTTCTCTGCAACCCAGAGAACAGAGCCTTCACGTTATTCTAAGCCGCGTTTTTCACTTCCTGTGAGTACCCTTTACCTCCCTCTTTCTGATCATATATATGCTTCTCTTTTCTGATCTCTTGCTTCTAAGCCTTTTCCTTTGGGATTCATCCGTCTTGAGGATGATGATCTTGAGGTAAGGAGTTTTGGGTTTCTATTTTCAGATTCTGAAGATCTGTTTGTCATCTTTTTTGTATGCCTCGTTTTGTTTCCCGTGAAAACGGATGGATCCACGAAATGGAAAAGTTTGCTGTTTTCCTTTCCTCTTCTGTGTATTTCTTGTGAACCAGTGTTTGTTTCTCCTTGTTGATACACAATTTATGGCGGTTTGTTTAATCAATTGAAATTCAGCATATTGCTTTCTTGGGTATTCCGTAATTTTATACCCTTAAGTTGGGTCATGGGTCTAGTCGATTCTGATTTATCAAGTAGTTAGTATGGTGTTTGATACTCGCCATGAAAGGAACAATGCTCGTTCAAACCTCGTCTTATTTAACTACATAGGGGAAGAATGGAAATATTATACTTATAGTTTTGAGACAGGTTGTGCTGTATTTGTTAGCGCAATTAGCAAGTAGGTGTCTAATTTTGTTTCTTCTTCTTGTATTTGATTGTTTTGCAGCTAAGAAGGCTAGTGCTCTTTGCGCGTGTCCCGTTCTCTTCTCCAATCCTCCACATATACCTTAATATATCTAACTTTGGAAGTAGATTATTTTTGGGAAAAAAAAAAGATTTAATTTTTACCTTATACATATATCAAATGGAGGTCAAGCTATGGAATGACAAGCGCGAGAGAGAAATGTATGAGAACTTTGCTGAGCTCTATGCCATTATCAAAGCCACAGAAAAGCTTGAAAAAGCCTATATTCGTGACATCATCCCCTCTTCTGAGTATGAAACAGAATGCCAGAAACTTATTGCCCATTTCAAAACACTAGCTTCTACTCTGAAAGATATAATTCCTAGCATTGAGCGCTTTGCAGACACATACAAGATGGATTGTCCTGCTGCAATAAATCGTTTAGTGACTTCTGGGGTGCCTGCCACAGTAGAACATAGGGCTGCTGCAGCTGCCTCAGCAAATACCTCAGCTGCCATTGTGGCTGAGTGTGTTCAGAACTTCATTACAGCTATGGATTCCCTGAAACTGAATATGGTGGCAGTAGATCAGGTGTATCCATTGCTCTCAGACCTCTCGTCTTCGCTTAATAAGTTGAGCATTTTGCCAGCAGACTTTGAGGGGAAGACAAAGATGAAAGATTGGATTTCTAGGCTCTCTAAGATGGGGGCAGCAGATGAGTTGACAGAGCAGCAGGCTCGGCAACTACACTTTGATCTCGAGTCATCTTATAATTCTTTTATGGCAGTTTTGCCTAGTGCTGGTACTTGAATAATTTTCTTGGGCTTGTAAATAAATGGGCGAAGGCATTTGGTTTAGGGGTATTCAATAGTATTGTTGCTGCAATTTGGTAGAAACTCTGATGATTTGGAAGAATTTCCTAATTTTGCAACAGCTTTCATAAATCTTGGGATGGCTGAACCCATTAAATTGAGTTTATTTGTTGTGATATGTTGTGTAAATTGTTTGTACTTCAATTTAGCATCTTTAAATATTCATTAATCTTCCTCTATTTTATTATTTGATTTTGTGAAATAGTCTGTTCTTTGTTGGCAATCGATGAACCTTGTAATCCAGTTGATGGGCTGAAACATTACGTATTGTGTTTTAGCTGAAATATCTGTAGCAGTCAGTAATCTTTCTGCTGCTATTAGTAAAATGATTAATGGTTGTCATCTTTTAAGCTTGTTGTCCAACATCTTCTTCCTTCAGTATTGACAGAAAATCAACAATGCTTCCCATGCAATGAAATTTCAGTTTCTTCATTGAATTTGGTTGATGCAGTCTGTACTTGGGCAATCTTTCTTTATAACCATTACCCTTGTTGACAGGCACCAACATCCGAGACCGAAAGATTGTAAAATAATGCAAAAAACAAAAGGAGATTCTGAGGATTCGTCTGTCATCAAGATGTTAAGATCAATTCTCATCATGATCTACAGAGAAATTTCTAGTGTATATATATATACATTGATGGCAAAATAGAAGACAAGCTTCCTCTTTATCCTACAATTTCAGTAGCATGAACTAACTTTCCAGTTGGAGCTCTGTATAGTTCAGAATGGAAACGAAACATAGATATTCTAGAGTTGCTTTACAGTCTAACAAAGGTGAAAATAAGATATATATTTTCTGAGTTTGAGGAGAAATTGTCACTTCTCTTCTACAATAGAGTCAAAATTGTTGGTAAGAGAGGCAACAAGAGCAGAAAAAGGAGGACTATAAATCCATAAATGGCAATACAAGTCCACTTTCTAGAGCTTTTCTGAATTTCCCTTGCCTCCTGAAGTTGCTCAGTCCCTCGTCGCACAAAGGAGCTAGCATGAGCTACATGACTCTCAATGTCATTGAGTTGGTGACCCTGTGCTTCTACAAGAGCAGCCATGTCCAAGAACACCTGGTGGAGCTCGATCAGATTCTTCTCTATATCCTTAACTGCGTCATGTCTTTCTTGAATTTCTGATATTGTGTCAAGAATCTGACCTCTCCCTTGATCCTGGATTGCTTTCTGCAGGAAACTTTCACTTTCTCCACTTGATATCAAATTCTCAATTGTTTCTTCACTTGCTTTCTCTCCTGTGATTGTAAAATACCTTCGTTCGACAGTTTCCTTGTATTCAGCTGTCATCTGGGCTCTAAAATTCTGAAAGGTGTCCATAAGATCCTTGAGCTTCTTTCCTAAACCGCCAACCACTGAGGTCCTGGTTCGATCTGCAGAGGACCCTGGACCACACCCTGGAACATTTCTTGCAGCTGCATTAGAACGTTCTAAAGCTTCAAGCTTTGCTTTGATCATTTTAACACGTTTCAAGACTTGTTCCACATCTGAATCCATTCTAGCACGTAGATTTTTCATGGTCTTGGCATTATGCACAACCTTGCTCTCTTCATTAGCTTCTTGTAATTTCTTGTGCAGTTGCTCAACACCTTTCATATCTTCCTTAACATTCTCAACATCATCGAAGAATTTATCGAGACTCGTGTTCTCCCTCCCAGCCTCCACATCATGAGGATGTGATTGCTGATTCACGTCACTGTATTTCTTGAACGAACTGGAAAATAAATCATTCATTTTGGTGGAACTTAAGTATCACTCTTCCTGTTCTTGTTTTTCTTCACTTCTCCTGGAATTTTACTTGTTTAATGTTGATACAGTTATGTTAATGCTGCTAATCTTCCTCTTCATCACTTGCTATGCTAATGAGGAGGAAGAGAGGAGGTGACAATAGCAAAAAATATTACCAAGAAAATGAATGTAATGTAAGCTAGCTTATTCTTGGTGTGGGGGACAAAGATATGAGAGGCTTGAAGTGATTGTAAGACGAGGACCAGCCAAGCTTACCTGAAAGGTAGTTGGGAGGCATAGTCAAAGGTTGTAAGAAGTTTCAATAAGTGGTTTACCCTTTTTCATTGGAATCCAAGAATTAGATAGTTTGCTTGACTTGGTCTTGTTTTGCTTTCTTATCAAACACATAACCTACAAATAGAGATTGCTATCATTTTCCAAGATTTTTTGACTCCAAGCCTATCAATCCTACATCTTATATATCTTTCAAGAATATTTTGGTTTAAATTTTTCATATGAACCATAAAGGCTCGATTTTTATATATATAATTTTAGCTAAATTTTAAAATGAACTTGTGAAATTCGTACATATGATCTGAATTTCTCATGTTGATTTAAATTTTAATTTAAATTGTACCCAAATATATAAAAAAAAAAAAGATAGTGTAAAATTTATGATTTAAGCTATCTTTAGAATTGTCCACTTTTAATGCAAATAATGTTTAAAACCCATTATATCATATTTTTGTGACCAAATCATCAAAAGAAAATAGTCTTTCATTGTTAAAAGAGTTTGAACATTTGAAAATAAATTAAATATAAATATGAAGAACACTGTATATTCATATCTTCAATATTAAAGAAAAAACAGACATAACTAATGATTTAATACTCATCTTTACCATAGATTCTAAAGTCATGTTAGGTTAAAAGAAGCACTTAGAAAGCTAGCTTACACAGCAATTTCTCATTTACCAAGTGCAAAAAAAAAAAAGGGCACCAGCTTTAGTTACACTCTCCGAGATCCTGAATTAAGTGTAGTGGTGAGCTCATAAAAACGAACTACATAGCTTCAACCTACTACCCACTTCATATGTTATCGTCATTCCTCCTCCCTCTAAACTAGTCAGCATCCACTACTATTACACTACACATAGCAGTATGAATATGAATCAGCAAAATTATCGGTTTCTGAACCATATTGTTGCCCCCTCCCAACTATACTTTATGTACAGAACAAAGAAGCACCATGCCAATGTAGAAGTGTACAAAGAGAATTACTCTTGTAATCAGCTCCAAAATACTCCATGCAGCACTGTTAAAAGGAATTATCTATCCAGCAGCTGGAGAGGATGCAGACATTTTCGTAGAAAATGTTGCAAGATGATTTTTGTCAGAATCTTGATGACTGCTGTCAAGCAACATGCCATTGCTAACTTTTTCATCCATTTCATGGCCTGCTAATGTTTGTTTACCTGCTGACATATCGTCACCATCAGAGCTCAACCTCTGCTGCCTGAGATAACTGTCAGTGGCATCTTGAATCGTTTTCATCATGCTTCCAGTATCTGAAACAGGAGACAACTCTTCTTCTCGCTCAGGCTGGATATTCAGGTCTATTTGGCCTTTAAAAAGTGAAGTGGATGATTTAATTCTGTTAGGATCATCATCAGAACCTTCACTGACCACCTTTTTCTTGTTTGGGCTGCTACTTCCAGTATTGGTAGATGGTGAGGGGTCGTCATCCAGCAATTTCTCTGGCAAAGTTTGCTGCTGCTTTTTCCTTGTAGATTCTGCTTCTTTCTCTGATTGCTTCTTCTCACGCTTCATCATTAGGGTTTTGAATCGGCGCTTTACAGTTTGGCACACATTACATGTGCATGTCTGCTTGTGTTTGGGGCCCTTTCCACTTGGGGGCTGAATGCACACAATGCAGGAGCAGCCAGGTCTGTGTCTGGGATGCTTCGTGGTTGCCTGGGATAAAGTTGGAAGTGCCTCGTTCTCTCCTAAAATGGCCAAGTTTGCTAGTGTGTCAAGCCCTTCCAATGCTTCGGCGTTATCTGCATCCTGTTTAGCAGCTTTCATTTTCTTGGATGCAGCTACTAGTTTGCCACCATAATTCCAATTGTGAATTAAGCAGTTAGTATGTAGGAAACAAAAGACTACTTGGAACAAAAGACACCAATTTAAAATCATCAGTATGCATAACATACAGCAACAATAGTACAAGTGTAGAACACGATTGTGGAACTTAGTATCGCACCTAATAATATTATTCTGTAAATTCTGGTGAATTTGATAGATGGAGAAGACAACAAAATGTATACCTAAATTGCAGGATGGTAGCAGATCTTCAAGCTGTTCAGTTGTCAATTCTTGAGCTGCTGAACACAATGATCTGGTGATAGATATACAAATGCATTAGCAAAATACTTCATGCGGCAGTTCATAGGCATTCCTACAGCAAGCAAGAACCTATACGGTGTTTGCTTATGAAATGCATGTTTAAATCTTGCTGATGGATGAAAAATGATATGGTGTTTTGCCATAAATCACTTAAATTGATAGTTCCCAGGCTATTCAACCAGTCCCTCAAAAGCGTAGAGTCACAAATATATAGGGAGAAACTTGTATCTCAAAACGTATGGAAATTGTACCTTTCTGGATCCCAGGAGTTGCAAGAACAAGTCCATTTGGAATGGATGAGGGCATTGGCAGGCAATTTGCGCCATTTAGAACAATCTTCACATTGAACCCATTGAATATTTTGGCTGGCAAAATACAAAAGAATGTCTCAAAGTGAGAAAAGAAAAATGTGACTGGAAAGAAAACTTTTAAGATGATAATAATAACAAAAGAAATCAGTATTCAGTCTCATAATTGACATCAGATAGCATACTCAGTGCCATAAAATGCACAGGAAAGAACATGAGAGAGAGAGAGAGAGAGAGAGAGAGAGAGAGAGATGATGATGATGAAGATGAGCAAAAAGGAAAAGGATTATAACAGTAAAATATTATTCACTAGTGTGAAATGCTTCACGCACCAAGTCATCCTTATGTGGTGTCAGCAGTTATATATTCAATCAGGTTAAAGCTCCATAACGTAAAGTTATCATGCTGAAATGCTCGAGTAACTTACCCCAAATTATCAGTTGCAAAAATCGTTGGTTTCCCAAGTACTGGAGCATCCTGTGAAGCGCATGTGTGAGTATTGAAACAAAATAGAAACCTCACAACATGTAATGTGCCAAAGATGTAAGTGCAGATACTCTCCATCCAAACATGAAAATATGTTAAGGAATGATCAGTAATGATCTGATAATGATGAGCATTAACCAGACAATGATTGATGAGAATGTGCAAGAAAACATATTTTATCTGCGTCATTCCATTAGTGTAAAATTCAATAAGACCAAAGTATGAGAGATCACTGTCATCACCCAAAAAAGTTATCCCTAGTATAATAGGAGGTAACATTTCTGCAGCCTCAAACTATACATCTCAACTTATTTCATCCAACCAGTCCTATACTACCATATAATATGAGGAACATTTATGTTTTGCATCTGTCACCTGCCAAGGTTTTTACCAAAATACGGGTGGTCTTGCTAACACCAAACTTTTAGGCTTACCAAAGTCATTTAAAAATCATGCATAAACAGCAAAGTGCAATACATGTTATGCAAGTCACTTTAATCTGCATAAACAGCAAAGTATAATACGTGTTAATGGAGCTGCAAATAACAAACAAGTAAATAAATGACACATAACAACAAGAGAGACATGAAATCCAAGCATTATACAACTACTGGTAGTAACCTGAGCACAACAAAGGTGGCTAAAGAAAAGGTCATCATTGATCCAAATTTATTTATTAGTGTTGAATTGTTCAAACCTCATATTCCTCAAACTCAAATCCCTCAATCACGACAATGCTTGGAACATGGTCAGGACGGGGACGGAGCAGTCCTTGTGCTTCTTCCCATGTTAGTTTCAGTTCTATCACGTCTTCATTTTCAATTCTCAACCTCTTACTCTTTGACCCCAATGTGCTGCTTTTCCTCTTTCTGATTGAAGATTTTGCTTCAAGAACTTCTTTTGCTATGTACCCTGACTTATCAACTTTAGACCACGGACTAGGATCAGCTAATTCAACCTGTTTGATTGATGAAAACCAGTTTATCCCTAATTATCTTTTAAATGATAAATGGTAATGCAACTTCAACATAAGTGCCTTTGTAATACTAACATCTCCATTTGTGGAAACGCCATTACCAGTCTTACTTGTATCGTTGTCCTGAGCATAAAAACATGAGGTAAATCAATGGCAAAGCAAGTAACCTCAAAATCAAAAATCCAAAAGCACAAACTATGCAGGCATGCATGCCTATGCTTCTAAGCTCAGTGATACCTAATAGCATTTGAAAGAATGTAACAGGAAAGTCCAGGAGTTTCCAATTGCCATGTCCCAGGACATAATGATACATAATCTAAAATATTAATTGGCACTTTCACATCATACCTGATCAGATGAAGGAGCAGTTGAAGCCTTTCTGAATCCCATTACTAATTTTCCTTCTGGCTCTAATCGACTAAATGTTACTGAGGAAACAATCAAATTTCAGTTCCAATACCAGATAAATATGAAACAATGAAGTTGGCACCACATCACAAGGAAAGGAAACACCAAAACTAAGAACCAACACTATTTATCAGATGTAAGAGCCATATGTCAAGAACAGGGACTGAGAACAGAAAATAGGGATGAGAGAGAGAGAAAGAACAGATGTGAGAAATAGAAGACTGAGAACAGAAAATAGGGATGAGAGACTGAAAGAACAAAGATGAGAAATAGAGGACAGAACAGAAAAAAGGGATGGGAGAGAGAAGAACAGAGATGAGAAATAGATTGAAGGAGATGAGAGAAGAACAGATTAGATGAGAAGGGAATAGGAATGAGCAAAGAGAGAATGGTGCCCTGTTATTGATTATTCTTTTCATGATCTAGGTACTTCCACTTTCCTCTCTTTTTATACAATCATAGCAGTAACTGTCTTTCACAAGCTAACCACATGAGTTCACTTCTAATTAACTCAGTTAATTTCCTCCAAAAGGTACAACAGTTACCCTCCGATTATACCAGCTCATTCTTTCTTATCTTTTCTTTGTTTTGTAATATGTGATAATATCCTCCTCAAGAGAATCTTCTTCACCCCAAGATGGAAATTCTGGAAATTAAGCCACTATAAAAGAATGATCTTCCCAAGTAGCATCTTCTCATAGAGTAATATATGATTACATGCCCTAAACATAATTATTTTTTATTCTAGTATTAGTAGAACTCACACTAGAGATTTTTTTTTCCTTTGCCTTTTTGTCTCCCGTTCATCCTACACACGAATGATAAAATTGCATGAATAGAACTGCCCTTGTGACAATCTCATCTCCAGATATGCTGCAAGACTCTGATCTTGATAGAATGTTCTTCACCAAGATGCGTAAAAAGGAGCTTATGTGTATTATCTTCAAACTTGTTCTTAGCCTCATCAAAGATCAAGCTTCTCATTATCATTGCCCTTCAATATGATAAATTTGGGGACATCAATAGAAGCAGGAATGTTTACAGCTAGGGGTGAGCACTGAGCAGTTTTCGGTTCAAACCTAAAAGAACTTAACCGATCGATCAGTTCAGTCAATGCAGTTATTCGGTCAACTTAGTTTGGTTCAGTTACAGTTTTATAGGAATTTCGGTTATTGGTGTGGTTCGGTTTATTTGTGTTAAAAAACAAAAAAAAAACGAAATTTATTTATTTTTCCTTACAATCTAGCCTAATCCAAACCATTTTTCATTCTCAACCCAATTCTTTTTTTTTTTTCTCAACCCATCCTACTATTCTTTTGATTATGTATGAACTTTTATGGAATTTTTTATATAATTTTTTGTTTTTTTTTTGTAATTATTTGGGTGTGAAATTGTATTTTGCCTTTGATATAGGTAATTTCAGTTTTTGAGGTAACCTAACCGAATCAAACTGAAAATCATCAGTTTGGTTCGATTCAATTTTCTCCTAATGTTCAGTTTGGTTCGATTCTCAAAATATATGTATTTGGTTTTTCTAATTCAATTCGGTTCAAAATCGAACCGACCAATTGCACAAGCCTATTTACAGCAGCAGAAGCAAGATTACAATATACATCTTCTATACTGACCAATCTTCTCCATGGAGAATCCATTTTTCTTGAATCTCCTTGAAGGCAATGTAGCACTTGCAGGAACTTGTACCAGCATAAATTGCTTCTCCTGAGACATCATGTGCATGACCACTAATAACAATCTCTTCCTCTTCCTATTCCCCATCATCAACAATATTAACCACATTTGCTATGTCTACATCCTTAATCGTCACTTGCTCCTCTATTTTTGGGGATGAAATAGCATCCGCCATAGCATTTTCCATTTCCCTTTGCATTGATCCTTGCTATTTAACCATTTTCTCTTTCACATGATATCCCACACTCGTTCCATATTTTGTCCCATCTTTCCCTGTATCTTTTGAATGCTCTTTCAACAATTTCACAAATACTGTTCCAAATCCAGTTCAAAGAAAATTGAGGTAGAAACAAGGTCTTCAATGAAAGGGTTTCAGCACCATGTTTGGGAAACCTAAAGGAGCAAAGATTGGAAAAGCAAAAAAAAAAATTGCGGAAATTGCAGAAAAAGAATACTAATTTCAGCAAAATTCCTATATTGAAATTTCAAGAAACAGGTCTCTTGAAATGCAGGCAGTGAGAACTTCAAAAAGAAAAAATAGAAAAAATAACAAGAAATCAAAAAAGTAAAAAGGAAATCTGATTCAAGAATTCAAGAACAAAAGAAAAAGAAGAAACAGGATCTGCCGATAAAGAAAGAGGAAAGTAAAGGGAAAGAAGGAAAGAAATTGCTAGCAAAGAAAGGGAAGAAATTTCAGGAAGAAAAGAGAGGGAAGAGGAAGAAGAAGAGGCAGATGGTGAACGAAATATGGGATTTTGATACTACTATATCCTCTTGAAACCAGGCTTTGATACCAATTTGTCAAGAACAGGGCTGAGAACAGAGAACAGGGATGAGAGAAAGAACATAGATGAGAAATAGAAGACTGAGAAGAAGAAATAGGCATGAGGGAGAGAAAGAATAGGAATGAGAAATAGAAGACTGAGAATAGAAAATAGGGATGCTGAGAGAAAAAGAACAGAGATGAGAAATAGAAGATTGGAGTATATGAGAGTAGAACAAATTAGATGAGAAGAGAATAGAAATGAGAAGAAAGAGAATGGTGCTCTTGTTATTGATTATTTTTTTCATGACCCAGGTACTTCCACTTTCCTCTCTTTTTATACAACCAATAGCATGAACAGTCTTTAACAAACTAACTACTTGAGCTGACTTGTAAGTTAATTCCCACCAAAAGCGACAACAGTTTCCATCCAACTACACCATCTCACTCTTTCTTATCTCTTTTCTTCCTTCTTCTATAATATGTGACACCACATTGACCAATCAAATAAACAGAGATCACAATTGATGACCTTAAAAAAGAAAACAAGACAAGGCAAACACGGTATAGTCATGCCCAACAATCACAATCAAAAACTTCTGACTTGTTCTTTCCACTCAATTTGGAAGTTACCTATATCGCCTGCTTGCAATCGCATGTTCTGTATGCAAGGAGTTACCCCCTCCAGAACATACATTCTGCTATTATTGTTAGGCCAGAAGCGGAATTGAAATACCCATTCTTTCCCTTTAGAATCCTGGACCTTAAGAGGTAACCCTTCAGGATGCGAGATTTGTGGAAAATAAGCCTGTCATAAAATGAGGGCATATTAGTATTGAAGAACTGTTATATTTAGATTTTAGCGAGAGTGCTAAGTATATTAAATATTAATTCAATTTATATGGGCTTACATAAATGATTGAATTGATTTACACATCAAAATGACTAGCCAATTTAACGTAGCAACTCAGCGACTTATATTCATCATTCTATCTTTATTCATTTCCAATGTGGAATTCTTATTCCCAACAAGAAACAAAATTTATAGTGAAGCAAAGAGGATAGAGAGGAAACTTTTACTATGGCTTTCCTTGAAACAATTATTTAATCAGTATCAGCTACCCTATTGGCATGATCAGTATCAGCTACCCTATCGGCATGGCAGCACATATATTTTCAAACTATGAGGTTCCACAAGAGTCAAATGGAACTTGCACAAACATCTACAGCTAAAATTTCCTGGGACAGAACACTTTAATAGAATATGAGAGCCTGAAAGAACAACCAAGACCGCATGGGCACACCCATCTTATATCCTGCAGTTTTGGTCCAGCACTCTTAACTGTGAAAAAATTCTATATTCAACAGCTACGCTGTCTATATGAAGAAAAAAAATAGCAGTAAATGCAAGGTATTGCATAGACCAAAAAAAGAAAAATATCAGTAACCCAATCAAGCATGAATGACTCGGCATTCCACTTAAGCTTGAATGCAAATCAAATCAATGATACCCTACCTGGAATTAAATCAGTAGAGCATTAGATCTGAATTTAATTTATTTCAATAGCATGAGATTGACATCAGTTATTTAAGAAGAAAACAAATATCAGCTGAATCGAACTGAATTCTTTATGTTAGCCTTGATAGAGTTGGAATAGGGAGAAAAAGAGTATAAAATGAAAATAAACTCAATAGATTTTGCTCAATTCATGGGATACCAAACCAAGATCATTAAGCAACTTAGCGGCTGCAATATGCTTTTCACCAAAATCTTCTCTAATATAAAAAGAGCTGAATAAAGTGAAAAGTGACTCTAGAAACAATTGGATTTTGGACTAACCTCTGCACATTTTTTTGGCAGCACCAAACGCCCAATTCGCCCAGCATCACTAGCACTCAACATTTTCTCAAACAAAGGGGTGATTATAGAATTTGAACTTCAATATGGTTAAGTTTTTAGATTGCATGACTATAAAGAAAAATAAAGGGAAACCCTGGCATTTAAAAAGAAAAGAACAAGTTAGTCATCCCTTCAAGTCTACCCATCTTCCCAAGTCAGGGGTTCAAACATGAAGGGATCATAGTCCATAATTACAAACTCCTTCAAATTCAAAATTATCAAATCAAGGATACTTTCCAGAGATCTGCTGTAGCTCTTCATCAGTAAACCTAGGCCAGTATCGAGGAAGTAATTGGCTTCTTCCACGGGCATCTGCTCGAGGCCTTCCATTGCGAATCTGAGTTTCAGGTGATGAGTCAACTCCATTATGCAAATTACCATGAAATTGCTTTGCAAGCAAAGGTGGAGCAGGCTGCCGTAAAGGAGTTCCAGAGCCCCCAATCTGACTGTTAGCTTCATTCAGAGATGCAAAAGATATAGCCATTCCAAGTTGTGGAGTAGAAGAATCCTCCTTTAAAGAAGGCTGCTGTGATATACTTAAGCACAAACCAGGTTTCTCATCACTGCTTTTTCCTGCAACACTCGCATCAGGTTAGGTAGCCAGTCAGTCACCATATCAGTTGTTTTGATCACATCCATTTTTTAGCACATCAAAAAGCAAATGCCAAATGATAAAACATCTCTCTCCTTGAAGTAGAATAAAAATTGCAATTGAAGGATCTTACCTACAGTTCCATTCTCACGCATATTTCGTGTACCGAGTTTCAGGCTCCCATTTATTAATCTATCAGAAAAATCCTCTATTCTCCCTTTTTCAAGAGAAGGGGCAGAAGATCTTTCACCAGTATTAAGCCTGTCAATTTCATATAAAGTCCTCTGATTCAATTCAGAATGAGGAATAGAGGAATTGAACATATTGGGTGCTTGCCGCCACGACACGGGACCTGATCCAGCTAATTGGCTCCAACTTTTGACAGAAAGGTCTTTAAACCTCTCAGACAAAGGAGCATTATAAAATAAAGGAGACCATGCGCAATTTGATGTCTGACATAAAGAGTGTGGAACAAAGAGTTAATCTATTGCACTATTTAAGAGTTAAGATACATAATTAACATGAGGAATGATTCATCCATCATTAGTAAACTTCACTTCGGAAGAATTTGATAATGAAAAAAATTTAAAGGTGCAAATATACCCCAAAAGTAACAACTTATTATGCCGCAGCTTTGGAGGGGGAAGGAAGGACAAAAAATAAAGCACACATTATAATTCCCTGGATGACTTCAGAAAGCAACAAAAAACTAGGAGATTAACAAAATACCATCCACCCTGATGGATGTGGTAAAAACATTCTCTTTGTATGATGGAATAAGTAAATTGACGCCAAACATCATGTAACAGGAAAGTAAATATCAATACAGGGGTGGGTAGGGGAAGCATTTTCCATAAAGGCACGCTAATGAAAGTTACTAACAACTATATGGTCAACAGAGAGAAATTCAATCATCAATTTCTTTGTCATCTAAGTAATATTCTCTCCATCCTACAATTCCTACTGGAGGTATATTAGGAAACATAATATAAAAATTTTTTATTTAACTATATGAATTACATTTTCTTAATCCATATGAAAATAACTAGAAACCTAACTTTGTGGGATGGATGGAGTAATTGATTAACAGATATATCACCAAAATCATCACTCATCTTTAACATTTTTATGCAAGGCAATCACATTTTTATTTTTGAAACTCACATCAATAATCATGATAGCTACAAGACTATTAAATCAATATTGAGGCAGACAGCCACAATCTCTGTATCAGCAATCTCAATTCTATACAAATATTGAGAAAACAAATGGCAACAGATTCATCCAACCAATGAAAATCATTAATAATCATAAAGAACACAGAATAGTTATAAAATTTCATGGAACGATTAGAATGAAATTTGTACCAAAACAACATTTTTCCTTGAACACGCCATGCATTCTATCCCTCCAGCATCCAGTAGTGTAAATGCATGACATGAAACAATACATCCACAATGAACCCTCTGCAGTTAGAAATTAACCATGAGATAATGTAAACTCAACAAATGATAAATTTGGAAGACTTCAACTGCATATTTGATATTCAGCAAAAACAAAATTAAACTGTTTGGTCACCTTCCCACAAGATTCACAACATCTCCAACCAGTGGCATTCAAGTGGAAAGTATCACAGAATCTCCCCTCCTCATAAGCAGAACTAAATCACAAATAGCCACAAATAATTGTTAACTGAAAGAATGATACAAATGTCAAAATCTCAAAACAGAAGGATATAGTAAAAACTGAATAAACAAATAATAGAAAAAAGTGTCACCTCACATCATCTCAAACCTAACTAAGATTTAAACCTTCTAGGGATGTTTTCGCCAATAAAAAAAACAAATTATTTCAGCAGTTTGTAGACCTTTTTTCCCTTTGCCATCATTGTAATCATAAATAAATTCAGTCACAGATGACAAGCAAACAAAAATTATAAAAAAAAGGCTATTCCGAAACATGAACCATTCAGAGTTCAGACTATATCACCAGAGACAATTTCAAGTAGGATTATGTTACTGTTGTTGTGTAACTTGCACATGACATAAATATATAGGCATTTACACAGGTTTGGAAGTTCAGAAGCAGTTCCAAATCTAGTACACTCCTTGCATGATGACTGGTGGCATAGGAAAGCTCCTTGAATTTAAAAACAAATAAATAAATGAAATAAAAATCTTGAAATCCACAAAACCTAATAGTATTTGCATTTCAACATGGTTCCTCCAACTAGCACAGAAAGCAGGTTTAATTCGAGCTGTCCTTCAATTTCAATTCAGGGCATATTAATCTCAATAGCAAAACCCCATGAACAGTCATATGAGAGAAAAAGTATAAATGGCAGCTGCAGTAATTAATCTCCCAGCTAATGACAAGAAGTAGGCTATTCGTTCATCAAAAAGATAAATGAGCATGAAGGAAAAAAATGCAGTTACCAATTATTATTTCAAGGTACAGGTTGACAGCTACACACAAATACATATTCCTTACCATAAAAATTTGAATTTGCATAATTATGCAGAGACAACGATACAGTAAGGAGGGGGAAAAAAACTAAAGAAACGGTTTCAGTTGAATCATTGTCTAATAGAACAGAATACTGCAAAATTTGAAAGAAAAACTAGTCGTTTCCATTGCTATTTGATATATTACTCCAATAAGAGAAATGAGAAGGCACACCAGTCGTGCATTTCTGCTAACGTGCATTAATTAGTCCTACTAGTTTCTACACAGAGATGGAGGCAAAAGCCAAATTTCCCAAATTAACCTCCAAACAAACCCCAGTTTTCAGCTCAAGAACCAAAACAACTTGCTAACTTTAGCAAATAACCAAACAAAATGCCAGAGCCATATCCCAAACAAGTAACACTCTTAAATTCACCCTCAACCCAATCCACCCAACTCTCAAACCTCGAAATTAACACCAAAATCAACACAAATATCCAAATTAAAAAATCATAGTGAAGAAGAAGTAAACAACTCACTAGCATCGATCACAAAGCTCCGCAAAGTCTCCGGAACGAAGCCGCCAACCTTTTCTGGATTTGAAGTCGGAACAATCCGAATTGAAGCATTTCTTCGACAAGGAAGAAGACGAAGAGGAAGGTGTAGTAGACATCGAAACTTCACTTTCCAAGCACCAAAAAAAGGGTAAGAAAAAACAAAAAAAAAAAAAACTAACGCCTAAAGCCTACAGCCTACATCATAACCCCAAAAAAAAATTCAAAATCTTCGGAGCTATTCCGACAAAGAAATCCAAAGAAGAAAAGCAGAGTAGGCCGGAAATGGAGGTTACAGCCTGATCTGTGCAATCATCGAGAGAGCAGATACGAGAGAGGGTTTTGGAAGAGAGAGAGATGGGGTATAGGGTAGTGAGAGAGAGAATGAATGCGTACGAGTTTATATTAGTGCGCGTGTGAAGAGGCGCGTGTGAAGAGGAAGGATTTAAAAACATATAGAGCGTTGTCGTTTTTAGAGTATTTTTTTCTTGTTCTTGTTGGTCAGTTTGGATAAGACTTATGAAATTCCAAACTACCTGAGAGAACAACTAAATATAATGTTAACTTCCCACCCATTTTATACTGCCATTTAATGTACTTTAATTTAGTTCTTTGTTTTTTTCATTTATTTATTCTTTTTTTTTAATTATTATAATATTTATTATTTTCTTTTTAATTCAATCAAGTATGGGAATTATTGCATTAATTTAATTTTTTTTTAATTTTACTTTTTAGTTTAAATGGACCCACTCTTATTAAAATATTTTTTAAAAAATTATTTAAATAAATGAGCTATAATTTTATTAAAATTTAATATATATTTTAATTTAATTTTTAATTTTACTATTTTAATTTATTTATCTTTTGAAGGTTCAGAGGAAGTTTCAAGCGACTGGTTTTGCTGGTAGAAGTGGTGAATCAATAGGAGACAGAAACATTAAAAGAAGACAGAAAAATTAAGAATATTTTAGTTAAGATGGATGTGTGGCCATATTAGATTGAATAAAATTAAGAATGAGTATATTCAGCATAAAATATAAGTAGCGGAGGTTGATGATAAGATCAGAGAATAAAGACTTAAATAATTTAGACATATTTTACGGAGACATTTTCATACAGTTGTTCGTAAATAAGAGAACTTAATGGTTGATGGGGCTAAAAAATATTAAGGTAGATCTAAGACAGTTTAAAAGAGAGTAATAGACAGAGACTTATGAGCTTTAAATATTAATGCGGATTTAGTTAGTAATAGATTTGAATGGAGGTATAAAATCTGAGTAATGAAAAGAGTCTAAGGCAGGTGATTGATGATATTGTCTGTGAGCTTATTTGTTAGAGAATACATATAGTCAATCCTAATTTATTTGAGACTAAGATTTTATTATTGATTAATTGTATTTTAATTAACGGCTAAAATCTTTTTAAATAAGTTAATATTTTTATGATAAAATAAAATTATAAAAATATTTTAATTAATTAGATTAAATTATATGGATAGATAACAAGATTTTTTTTTTTTTATGTAGATTGAATATGAGCTACTGACGCATTAATGGTGGTTTGAAGTGTCCAACAATGTAGGAATGGTAGCCTTAGAAAGTCATTCCTCCAACGGTCATCACTGTTATTACAGTAGTTTCTACGTGTGTCATTGGATCAGATCCTACTTTTTACTATGGATGGGCGGATTGCGGTTCTCGCTAATAATATTGTGGGAATTTTATTTTTTTGAGTGAGCTTTTTATATAGATATTAAATTTTAAATTTTTTATTTAAAAAATTACTGATTTATTTCTTTAAATACTATTAAGTTGGGGTTTGAACCTATAGAAAAAGGACTTTTCCTTTTAGAACTAAATAAGTTCGTAAAAAAAATATAAATTTCACAGAAAAAAAATAAAATATAATAATAAAATTTAATATAAAATTAATAAATTTAATATTAATTAAAATAAATATATTTATAAATTAACTCATAATTTTATAACTAAATAAATTCTGAAATATTAATAAATTTAAATATTTATAATTTTAAAATTGATAAAAAAAATTTAATTTATTTACAAAATAAATTAAAATAAAAATATATATATATATTAACATAAAAGGAGATAATAGAATCGTGTCTTAAGCTGTCCAACGGTGGTCGGTGGACCTGAGGATGAGAATAGTATGACAAAAATACCCCCCACGTGTAAGGAAGCGTGTAGGGAGGGTCCCGCCAGGCTGCAGACTGAGTCATGCAGTCACGTAACTCAGAAGGTTTGTTTTTGTATTTTCTTGGACACGCACGCGCTTGTTTGCTTCTCATTTGTTTGCATGATTCACACGTGTTTTTTTTTTTTTTAATTTGATTTTACTATTTTGTTACTCCTTTGTATCCCCATAAAAATCAATTTATTTTTTTAATTATATTGTCAGATTTTTTTTATAATTTTAATCAAATAATAATTTATTCAGACAAATCTTAAATTTTAATAGATTATTTTATTTATTTTTCACTAATACAAATTTTAAACTATATATTTTAAGTTTAAATAAATTTAAGATAATTATAATATTACAAAAATCAAAATAATTGTGATAAAGGGAAGGAAAAGGTAAGAATGCAGAATTGGGTGTGAAAAATATGGAATTTTGATTCTTTAATAGAAGTAGTCAGCAGGGGATAAGACTTTCTTTAAAAACGAGCAATATGAGCAAATGAAGCAAGAGAGAGGAAGAGAGTGAGGGAGAGATAAGGATAGAAAAATTAAAAAAAAAAATTTTTTTTTTGAAGTAATTTTATGACTTTTATTTTTTAAATTATAAACCTAAATTCATAAATTTAATCGAAATCTGGCATGAAGAATATTCTTGTCACAAGCTACGCCTCAAAATTTTCAAGTTGGAAGAATTTTATGATAAAAATTTAACATAAAGAATTACGTCATTATAAACTGAGAAGATGGTAACCAGGAAACTACGTCACAGGTTTGCGCGAGACTCTTGTATAAAGTTCGGTTATATAGGGGCAAAAAGAGTAGCTAAACCTTGATCCACTGTTATTTGAAGTTTATCATAGACCATCAAAGTCGTCTGCTCACACTTGTATGATCCATTTCCTCTGGCAAGGACCTCACCATCTACATCAATGATCCCTCCTTTTGTTGGATCGTCGGTGCGAGAGCCAGGCTCCAAAACAAACGCTTTCACCTGCAGTTTGTTGCAGAACAGAAAATGCGCGGTAATTGCTATTAAATGAAATCCTCAAGACAACTTCGAGTTGTATGCATCAAACTGAAGAGAGAAGCCATGCAGAATGTCCTAAAGACCATATAAAGTAAACAAGAACTAATGAAGTTAACCAATGCAAATTTAGTAAACAAACCTTAAGGTAAATAACGTATGATGATTTGACATGACCACCAGTTTTCAACTCTGACATCAACGTTAGTAAGGATAACTTGGGGCAATCCATCATGAGTATCAAGTCCAAATAACCATCTGAGAACTGCAAATCAACAGGCAATTGAAATTTTAAAATTTTACTTCCAGGCAAAGAACATGGGCACTATGAAAGCTTCATATAAATCTCTCCTAAATTTTTCATTGAATAGGTTTTAAAAGCAGACAAATAGCTCCATCCCCTCTAATCGGATATGGTTTTCAGAAAGCAATTGAAAAACTAAGCATCAAATGTTGATTTTCCATACAGCCAGTACTCCAGTAGCAGGAAATGTGAAAACGGCCAAAGAGTAACTAACTTCCAAGTTTTTTTCAATGAGAAAGTAATTTGAATCATATAATGGCTCACAAGGGTAAGAAGCGGTTAAATAACACAATACTGAGAAGCTTAGATTTCTTTCAAAAACAGTGAGGAAAATGAGATTCTCAGGTTTCAAATTCCCTTAATCAAATGGACCCTAAAGTCTTTTGATTGGATTGTCTATTGAAATACTAAATAATGAGTTCCCAAGGAAGTACAAGACAAACTAACCATAGCATCAGGTGCTGCCATGACATCCTCGCCGCCCCAAGGTACATTATGCAGCCAGATTGAAACAAATGGTCCTCTAATTGTCCTCCAGCCCAGATTGATTAAGTTAACATCAGGTCCCTGATAACCATGTTGTTCAACCTTAACAGGCTGTTCTTGGCTGGAAATGGTATGTTTGCCAGTGAATTCACCAGCGTAACTACTTGGCTCTCCATAAGATTCAAAGCCAGGTGCAGGTACAAAATAAATGCGCCCATTATATTGCCTTAGATGGAATATTCGTTGAATAGCCTATACATAGGAGGAAAGGAAAGGGCAAAATAATAAACAAATGGTTAACACTCCACTGAATGAACCAAGATATATCGTAACTACATTTGAAATAGAACTGAGAAGATCGCAGATATTCAATGAATAGGCTGTACACGGGAGGAAAAAGCAAAGGAAAAAACAATAATTAAATTATTAAAAACATTACACTGGAACTGGATGAACAAAGCCGTATTACAAGTTAATAACTGCACTTGAACAGCAAAACCAAAAAAACAAAGATGTTATTGTCCTAGCATCAACTCAATCATGTTTTCATTCAATAAACAATCCACTTAATGAATTTCTAACTGTAATAACAGTTGTTATCACATGGATATTCCTGCTTAAACATTTCAGGATATAAATGCCTCAAATTATGAGCAGACAGTTGCAATACATAATTCAATCATAATTCCCTAGGTTACAAAAGAAAATATATTCGTCAAAAAGACCAAAAAGTTTACAGATGCATGACAGAGAAGCATGAGAGCTGCACATGCTGGTCCCACAGAGCAAGAATCTTGTTTTAATTTTAAAGAAGTGAAATCAGAACAAAGTTCTACCTTATTTTAGCAATGGGAGTAGTAGAAAAAAGCCTTTTCCATCTATCTGGCTAATGCAAACTCATATTCCATTTTTAGTAAAGGCACCTACTATTCACACTGGTTTCATGAAAGCAGTACTCCATCCAAGAGAACAAAATTTATATACAAGTTCTGTGCACCTTATTGTGAACCAATTTCTGAGGAGTTAAAAATCAACTTATCTCCTAGGGAATATTCTAAGCACGGCTACTTATAGTAACAATTACTCATTCTTTCATTTACTTTAACCGTAAATTTCATGCCCAAAAATGAGCAAGTAGGCAACCATTAGAAAATATGTGAGACGCAGAAAGAACACATGTCCATATCAAATAGAACATTGAGAGGAAAAAAACAAAAAGAAGAAAGAGAAATAGCATACATAGAAATCAATACGAGCACTCCCCATCCAGCGGTACCTTTCAGACTCAATGTCTATATCTGCTACCAAACCTGAAATGGAATAAACACACAATTCAAAGGAATTATGGCTTGCGCATGTGCTGGGTTAAATGTAGATGCATTATTTATGGAAACTAACGTAAAATCTAATTGCAAAATTTTAGCAACATAAAAAATCTCAACTTCAACTATATACTAGTTCTGGTATCAATAAGTAGTATATTTTGTACCCCATGAGAGCATCAAGACACTGAAAAATTTTGTTTCTCCTTGCAAAATAGTAGCTACATCCAGAGAGCGCTTATGGCCTGCCAGCAAGTGAAAAAAATGATATTTAAAATGCTTTTGAGTAAAAACATTGCAACTGATGATGACTGCAAAAACTAAATCAGCATAAATAGACATGAAATACTCAAAATCCATATTTAACCTCGTATTATTGCAAGAATGGCATTAGATGCTCTGCAAGGTTCACCAACTGAATCCAGAAGAGATTTTGCCATTCCATTTCCTGTACCTGCAATCAGATACAGTTATTTTCAAAAAATTAAAAAAAAAAATAAAAAAATATGCAGTTGAGATTTATGCAAAAAAATTAGCAGCATCTCATGGTCATACTGAATTCCCCTGCTCAACGGCCACTTCCTAAAATATAATTTATATAAGCTCAAGCCAAACAGGAATTATGTCTTAAAATTGAGGCAAAAGATTAAAAACCTGCAGGAACCATCCCAAGAGGCATTTTTATTGCATCACTCCAGTCCTCTCTTGCTAAAAGTCCATTTACCACCTACTAAAAAGTGCAACACTAATAAGTAAGTGAAAGGAACAGAGATCGCTAGAAGCCCCCATTTTGACAACAAACAAAATGCATAAAATGCGTATGATGGAAAGCAAAAGATAAAGAAACCATAGCTTTTGTATCAAAGCCTGGAAGAAATGTTACAACAATAAAAAAAAATGCATAAAACATTTATTATTGGAAAGCACAGGAATAAAGGAACAAGCAAGAAATAATAATTATACTATCCAAAATAGAGATGCACAAATAGATGCAATGATTCATCAGAAAGTTTATCGCAACAATCAATATTAACAAACATTCAGACATGACAACAAACTTGGGTTCAGTTTACCCACATGTATTGAAGATACACAAAAATGTTAATTATTACAATCTGATTAGTAGTTCTCTTGTTCCTTGATTGATAAATATCCAAGAGTACAGTAAATCATTCAAGTAAACATACAATATCAAGACTCAGGAGTGAATTCATATTTAAAGTAATATGTTTTCTGTAGAATCTATATAGTGCATCAATCAGGAGACTTCAAACAAATTGCCATTAAAGGTATATGAAAATGGAAAATCTACCACTTAATTGAAAGGCTGAAATGAACCAGGACAATCTTAAAGCTAATTTTAATAAGAAAATCAGATATTACCTATAATTTTTTGGACAAAAATTTTCCTTCTAAGCAATCATAGAAGTACATTGCAAAAAAATACGGTACCCACGTTATTCTTGCAAAAAGCTGCTTCATCAGTGCATACCCTTGGTTCAAAGTTATTGTTTTCACATCACAACACAACACAATGCTGTTTATGCATAATTATGCATAACCAACTAACCTCAACAAGGATGCCATCTCCGCTAACACAAACAATACCATCATATTTGGTAAGATCAAGGGTGCTAGCGACCTCCTTGGCATGGAGCTGATGTTTTGTTTCTGACAGTAAAGTAAGAGCAAAAGCAACAATCAACAGATAGGGAAACATTAAACGTCCAATATACACAATTAGTTATAAAATCTATACCTTGCACTGTGAATTGGACTTCAGCATCTTCCAGTAACGGTTTTACAACACCGAGAAAAAATTTTGATGCAGATTTCTTTCCCCCAAATGGATTCACAAACACAAAGAGTCTCCTTGGCCTAGCTGTAACAGATTAGACTTTCACTTGACTGCTCAAAACTTCAAATTTTCGCTTCTTAACCTACCGACTATTGACGAGAAAACAGCGCAAACAATAAAAAGTTAACCTTGCATGCTTCCATTTATATAGCTACTTATTCGGCTTCTGCATATATTTGATTTTTTAAAATATAAAGATAGATAAATGCGAGTATAATCTGCAGTTTGACTACGAAAAAACAATAACATCCATTCAAACAAGACTGAAACTGCAAATTTTCTCACCAAACAAACAAAAAGAAATACTCAGAAAGAAGTACCGAGTGAATCAAGGTAATCACGGAGATGCTGGAACCAAAGTCTCTGCGAGTCCTCATTTAGAAGCTGGAACACGAAATCCTTTCTCACCAGAGTTGCCTTGCTCCCTGCACAGCAGATGCCATCTTCATTATCCACAATAGACTTGATCCTTATTCTAGCTCCTTCGATTCCAAATCCAAGCACCTCTTTTTCGATAGTCAAACACCGTTGTTCTCTTTCCGTCCACCGGAGCTTCCCGTCTGCGGTTAAAGTCAACATCGTGACGGTCCGGTTGACCGTGACCCGGTCCGATATTATAGACTGTAGCGAGCTCTCGGATTCATCCATTCTGTGTCTCAAGGAATGCGGTTAGTCTGTTTAGCTTCTTGGTTGGCTCGGTTCGGTTTATATAGGAAACCGGAATAGTGTAGGCTCTTGGTTACGACTGGCGTTACTTAAAGCAAGATGAGGATTATGATTGCCTCGAGTTGCACGCCAGCTTAGGTTGGTTGGCTTGGATTAAGCCACGCGCCTTTACGGACGTGGATAATTATTTCTCTAATTTCCAATTTTTTTTATTTTAAATAATTTAAAAAGTCTTTAATGATTTTCAAAATTTTCATTTTCAAACTTACCAAATTAATAGATTATTTCCATAAAAAATGAATAGGCCAACAAGTTTTTATTTCTTAATATTCCATATTTCATTATCATTTAAATTTTATTTATTTTTAAACTTATCATTTAATTTTTTTTTTTTAAATTCACACAATTCTCGATGTAAATATATTTCATATAAATTTTTGTTAAAAATTAGTAATTTTTATTTAAAACCATATAATTTATAATTTACTTTCAAACTTATCATTTATTTTTAACTTTTTTCCTAAAATTCATAATTTTGATTTATAAATAAAAAAAATTTATTCTCGATTATTACATTCAAAATAATATTTTATACTGACACGACAATTCATATAGATTTTAAAAATAAAAGTAAAAAAAAAATATATAGTTTCTCTTTTCTTCATCTCATCAAAATCATCATGATTTTTAGTGTCATTAGTTTCATTTGAAAATTGACATAAAGAAAAGTCCAACGCTGGTGTTTTCGTCGAATTTAGCCTTCAAAATCAATTAAAATCGTCGTTTAAAGCGACAGTGTTATTGCTTTCTCTCTCTTTACATCTTGTCACTAGAGCAATTATTTTTTTGCTACTTATAAGCGTTGGTAGCTCTGGAGGTGGTAGTGGAATCGGTTAGCTAGTAGTTATTGATATTGAAAAAAAGATAATCATTTGGAATTATATGAGAGATAGTTATCGAGGAATGAGAGAATGATTTGAATATAATTTTATTTTAAATAAATTATCATGTCAGCATTTAATAAAATTCTTAATGATTATGATTGTCTAGAGTTGCACGCTAATTTAGGTTGATTGGCTTCCATTAAGCCACGCACCTTTACGGTCGTGGATAATTAATTCTCTATTCATTTATAAATAATTTAGTCGCTTTTACATATGTCAAAAATTACATATAATTTTTTTTTTTATTTAAAATCATTTAAAAAGTCTTTAGTGATTTTCAAAATTTTCATTTTCAAACCTACCAAATTAATAGGTTATTTCCATACAAAATTAATGGGCCAACAAGTTTTTATTTCTTAATATCCCATATTTCATTATTATTTAACTTTTATTTATTTTCAAACTTATCATTCAATTTCATTTTTTTTTAATTCACTTAATTTTAATTTATATTTCAAAAAACTCAATGCAAATTGATTACATCTAAATTTCCTTTAAAAATTAGTAATTTTTACTTGAAGTCGTCTAATTTATTATTTATTTTTAAATTCGTCGCTCATCTTTAACTTTTTTCTTAAAATTTACACAATTTTAATTTATAAATTAAAAAAAAATTGTTCCCTATGATTTCGTTCAAAATTATATTGTATCCTGACATGACAATTTATGTAGATTTCGAAAATAAAAATTAAAGAAAACGCACGATTTTTCTTTTTTCCATCTCGTCAGAATCGCCATAAGTTTTAGCGCTACTAGTTCCGTTTGAAAATTGACATTGAGAGGAGTCCAACGCTGGTATTATCGTCAGATTTAGCCTCCGAAATCAATCGAAATCGTCGTTTGAAATCACAATATTACTGCTTTCTCTTTCTTCATGTTTCGCCACTAGAACGGTCATTCTTTGGCTATTTATAATCATCGGTAGCTCTAGAGGTGGTAATAGGGTCGGTTAGCTAGTAGTTATTGGTGTTGAGGAAAATGTAATCCTTAATCTAATGAAAGCATATGAGAGATTGTGATTAAGGAATGAGAGAGTGGTGGAAATATAATTTTTTTTATTTTAAATAGAGTGTCATGTCAATATTTAACATAACTTGTTTCGAGTTGCACACCAATTTAGGTTGATTAGGTTGAATTAAGCCAAACACCTTTAGAAACGTGGATAATTATTTCTCTAGTGACTTATAAATAAATTAGCGGCTTTTGCGTATGTCAAAAATTACATATAATTTCCATTTTTTTTATTTTAAATAATTTTAAAAGTCTCTAGTATTTTCAAATTTTTCATTTTCAAACCTACCAAATTTATTAATAGGTTATTTCCATAAAAAATTAATGGCCAACGAATTTTTATTTCTTAATATCTCATATTTCATTATTATTTAATTTTTATTTATTTTCAAACTTATCATTTAATTTTAATTTTTTTAAATTTACTAAATTTTAATTTATATTTCAAAAAAATCATTGCAAACGGATTCCATTTAAATTTTCGTTAAAAATTAGTAATTTTTACTTGAAGTCATCTAACTTATTATTTAATTTCAAACTCACCGCTCATCTTTAACTTTTTTCTTTAAATTCATATAATTTTAATTTACAAATAAAAAAAAAACTTATTTCCAATGATTTCATTTAAAATTATATTGTATGCTGACATGACAGTCCATGTAGATTTCGAAAATAAAAATTAAAAGAAAAGCACGGTTTATCTTTCTTCCATCTCGTCGGAACCACTACAATTTTTAACGTCACTAGTTCCATTTGAGAGTTGACATTGAGAGGAATACAATGTTGGTATTTTCATAGAATTTAGCTTCTGAAAGTAATCGAAATCGTCATTTAAAGTCACAATGTTGCTGCTTTCTCTCTCTTCATGTCTCGCCACTATAACGATCATTCTTTGGCAACTTATAATCGTCGTTAGCTCTGGAGAAAATAGTAGGGTCAGTTAACTAATAATTATTGATACTGAGAAAAAGGTAATCCATAATCGTATGGAACCATACGAGAGATAATAGTTGAGAAATGAGAGAATGGTGAAAATATATTTTTTATTATAAATTAATTGTTATGTTAGTATTTAACGTAGCTCTTGACGATTATGATTATATCGAATTGCACACCAATTTAGATTAGATTGACTTGAATTAAGTCATAAGTCTTAGCCGCCGTGAATAATTATTCATCTAGTAATTTATAAATAAATCAGTGGCTTTTACATATGTCAAAAATTACATATAATTTCCATCTTTTATTTTAAATAATTTAAAAAGTCTTTAGTGATTTTCAAAATTTTCATGTTCAAACCCACCAAATTAATAGTTTAGGTACATAAAGAAATTAATAGGCTAATAAATTTTTATTTATCTAATGTGGAATAATTTATATCTAAAATCACTTGATTTTTATTTATTTTCAAACTTATTATATAATTCCAATTTATTTTTAAAAATTTATTAAATTTTAATTTATATTTTTAAAATATATAAATTTCTATTAAAATTTAATAATTTTTAATTCATTTTAAAATAAAAAAACATAAGAACTTATAATATATATTAAGTCTGATTAGATTTGTCAGGCGCATGATATAAGATATTTCCATGTGACGATCACAATTATAATTGGATTCGCGTGTCTGAATGGTTAAGAGTGTGGGCATTGAATCCTGAACTTCTCACGTAAAAGATCACTGCGTATCATGATTTATTTTCTCACACACGGTCGGACAGAGATGCGGGACTATAAGAGAGGGCTTCTCTTTTTTTGAACTAAAAATGAATCTCTCAGTTTGTCCGAACGGGCATAGCCTAGTGGATAACCACTTAACTTGATAGATTGTCAAAGGTTTGATTTTCGACAGCGATAGAGTGGAAGTTTCACTTATGTGGATGAACTTTTTGTCCGTACCGAATCTCGATTTCCTATTCACTTTAATTTATTTATCCATAATTTCTTAAGGGCCGGGTGTGGAGTGCCTAACGTGAGGTATGATCAATTTTGGCACGGGAAGGAATCTCTCGGATAATGATGACTTCTTCGTACGCGTACTGGTCCTTCAATCGAAAGCCAAGTACAAGCGGACTACGGTTTTGATTTTTGACCAGTGGTCGGGCCGGATCAGCGCCTATATAGGAAACTATTTGATTTGAAGGGCCCAATGGACCCTAAGCCCATCCCAGAACTTTGTATTCGAAGCTCCGTTAGAAACCAACCGGTTCGCAGAACCCCTAGCAACAAGAACCTTCTCTGCAAATTAGCTTGCCGAGGCTGCCATGGAAGGCGAAACTGAAGGAGGAGAACCCCAGCTGCCACCAATCCGAGCTCCTCACATTAAGAAGCGAGCTCTTAAGAACAAATCTCTTGCTGTATCTTTCAACGAGAAAGATCTTAGGTACTGGTATTACTGACTGTGCTCTTTAGCTTAATGAAATAGTCAATGGATTGAACTCTTGCGATTTTGGATACTTGGTGATTTTGGTTGTTTCGGCTTCGTTTATTAAGGGACTATGTAACTGGGTTTCACAAGAGGAAGAAGAAGAGAAGAAAGGAAGCGCAAAAGCAGCAGGAGGAGGCCTTACGGCACAGGCGTATCGAGGAGCGCAAAAAGGTATAGACATCCGTTATCTTTTACGTTTATGCTTGAAATTAATAGTTTTATTTTGGATTGAAATTGGATATCTGTTGTTCTGGCAATAATGAGTATATTAATTTCACGGTATGAAGTGTGATGCAATGAGTGGCCTTTTCTCTAAACTATTAGTATTGATAGCCCCAAATTCCTACCTTATGGTGAAAAACTGGAAATTTTGGGTTTCGTTTCATGGTTACTGAATTGCTATTGTTTGGTAAGCAGTCATAACTTGTGCTTTTTTCTTATATCTTAGAAACGTTTACTTTTGGGCTTTTAAAGTAGCGTTTGGGTAAGGATATTTTTAGCCAGGTCGGCTTTTGAGTTTTCTTTTTTGTAAGTTATCGAAATTCTTACTTGTTCAATCCACGAAATTGGTAGATTAGGAAGGTTATAGTAAGTAATAAGATTTTCATTATCCATACTGTCTTTATTGTACGCTGAAATTTTCAATTTTTTTCCTTCTTTTCAAATGAGTAATAGACAGTTGTTCATGGAGATCTGTGGTAGAATCTTCTGTTTGGATTTGGTTTGGCTCCCATTGAAATCAGTGATAGCAAATAAAAAAAAAATCCTCTCTTGATAACGAAGGAAAAAAAATTTACCTAAAACTTGTTAAAATGAACACCCCTGAGAGTTATATCTAATTTTGCCACCCGATCCATTTTTTGTAATCCTTCCCGGTGAGATCACCTCTCTATCATATGTATTTATTGGACTAAATACAACAAAAATTCTGAAATGAGTGAAGGTAGTGAAATCTTTATTGTTAAATTTTGCAGTAGTTCTATGTAATATGGAACCACAACGTGTCAATTGCTTGCATGTAGTTGAACTGAATTTCCCAAGCTTTCATTCTCTTAACCTTGTTGTCTGACATGTGTTGTAGAGGAGGCTGGAAAGAGAGCTCGTGTTATATGGAGAAGCTCCACCAGCATCCAATGATCGTGATGAGTACAATGAGGATGGTGAAGAAAGAGAACCAATTGCATCAGTCAATGGTATTTTTCACAAACTCTAAGCTAGTAGATATGAGATCAACATGCTGTCTGAGGAAGTATTAATTAGTGAAGCCCTTAAAGTTGGCTGCATATTGTTAAGTGTCCCACATCTAAAGAAGACATAAAATCAATGGGTTCCATAAGGGTCAATGGCCAACTAACTAATTAGGGTAGCTTTAATCTTTTAGCGATGGTTGGTTCAGGCCCAAATATATGATCAATATTCTTATGGACTCTTGCCTCTGAACTGGGAAAATCAGGCCCAAATGTGATCAATCTTCATATGGACTCTTGCCTCTGAATTGGGCAAATCAGGCCCAGTTCAATTTTAATTCAGTTTTTTGGTGTTGCTGCTCCATTTCAAAGCTGTCCGGGGGAATGGGGAGGCTCTGAAAGTTTCAAATGTCAACCATCTTGGTTGCCACTTGAGGGGGAGTGTTGAGAGTCCGTGTAAATAATACATATCAAAGGGGTTTATAATAGTCAAGGGCAAGCTAAGTAATTGGTTAGTTCTAACTTTTTAGCAATAGTTGGTGCTACCCCAAGTAAGCCTAAAATTCTTGCCTCTGAGTCCATTCATTCACCTCCACCTTTCAATTCAAAATTGTACATGTCCAGTTGTTAATGCCTCTATTGTGCCAAATTTGCCAGTGCAAAGACCTTTTGTTTATAAAATTGTCAGCTAAGCATTGCAATGAATTGGTTTGTCACATGTTTGCACTTCAAGAGAGAACATGAAAGCTGGTTCCAACTTGCAGGTATTTGTTTATTTTTATTAGATTTGTGATGATGGTGATGATCATCTATTAGAATTAGACTGTTGAGGTAATCCAGTAATTCTTGCTCGTGTGATATAGCTTGAAACAATCCCATTTAGTGTCGCTTATTCTTAACTCACAAGGTGGTCTTGTACAAAAGAACAGGAGAGTGTTATTTGACGATACTACTATGCAGATTACTCAGTCAGGGAGCACAAAGGATGCCTATCCTTTGGCACTTCTCAAGTTCATAGCCTGCTAGAAGATGTAATATGAGCTTTAGATTTATACTAATTTGACATTTAATTTTTGGGTTTTGTTATTGGCAAAAAGGAACAATGGAGTATGACAATGGGGACATGAAAGTTACTGTGACAACTAGTGAGATTTCTCGAGAAGATGAGGATGACCACAGTGGAAAGATGCAAACGGCAGTGCCAATGGCAAGATTGGCTGGAGAGGATAAGAAGCACAATTTAGCGGTTAGTAAAAAGAAATCTTTTAAGAAAGTCTCCAAGCACAATTCAAGGTCAAAATCACATAATAAAAGAGATAGAAAGAAGGGAAAGAAAAAGAACAAGAAGCGGTAATTGTCTTCCTGCCAGATGAGTGGATGAAATTGTTTTTGAGCTGGGGTTAGACCATAACTAGACCAGTTGCTGAGTACAGCCTACTAGGCCATTTAAACTTTAACCAAATTCATAGTTTGGCAATTTGGACGGTGATATTATGCATGATAAAATGATATATTACTATCC
>CAOGCB010007474.1:0-11112 GCA_948266635.1 Cnidoscolus chayamansa
AGTTTGGGCTCTTATTTGTTTGAATGTCATGCTGATATGGGAATGGGAACTGGGAAGAGCAATCACAGTCGTGGAGATTCATGTCTATTGCTACTGTTTGTGTGCTATTTGCTTAGATGGATCTGTCGTAAGGGGGCTTGATGTCCACAATAGAATTCCAGTGGGTCAACTAGAATAAGCTAGTTAGCTACAATTAATGAATTCATAGTGATGCTTATCTGCTTGGTACATTATAAAGTCATTATTATTGACGCTGTTCAAAAGCTTTAGCTTTCTTCCATGTTTCTAGGTATATGGCACTGGGAAACGAATTTTGCACACAGAATACACAATAATCCAATGGGTGCTGTTTTTGCAGGTATGGTGCGCCCCCACATGGTGGATTTGGTGTGGGGTTAGAGCGTGTGGTAATGTTATTCTGTGGTCTGAATAACATTCGCAAAACATCGCTTTTCCCTCGTGATCCGCTGAGGCTTGCCCCATGATTTGTTTGAGCAGGGATCATCCTTTATTTGATGAGATTATATATATATTTTTTCTCCTCCTGTGGAAGGTTCAGGCAGAACTGGGATAATAAAAAAAAAAAAGAAGGAAAAATTGGCCTTGAGAAGATAATTTCTAAATTAAGTCCTGTGTGCGCTTCACTTTTATTAAGGTCATTAAAACATATTCTTGGTTTTCTTTAACTGGCACTATCACCTGTTTGTTCTCAACATTTTCATCAAGCGATACCTGCTGCTTGTATCTTAGCAAATTTCAGCAACAATCTTTAATATAAAATTAGAAAAGAAAAAGGAAGAAGAATATAGTGGCACTAAATTGGAAAGAACTGAAATTTAGTTTTGGTTCAATAAGAATCAAACCAAAATCGAATAATTCTACTTTTTATAATGGCACTAGTTGAGCTAGTTTTGGCGGAGTTTCAGCCTTCTTTTGAAAATTTTCTATTTTGATATCTGCATTTTCTCAAAATTATTTTAAAATTATTTACAACATTTTACTCTGTTGCGATTTTGAATGTTTCCTGTTTAAAAATTAAGATTTTGTCATATCAGATGTTAAAGTTTAAGATTAAATAATATTAATTAAACAAGTATAACATGAATTTATTTAAAATTTTCAAATTTTGAAAAGTTAAACATCTATTATTGAATAAAAATTAAATTAAATTTTGACTCTTTTAAAAAGTGTTAGTTTAAATTTTTATTGAATTAAATTTTCTAAAATTTATTTACTGATATAATAATTCTTTTAAGAAAAGAAAAACTTATGTTTCTTCACTATCACTTAAAAAATGAAAAGAAAAACCCAATTGCATTAACATATCAATACCCAAAAAAAAAAGAACACAGGGACAACAGAAATGAGAGTAAAAGAAATTTGTGGATGGTAAATTAGATTTGCTGAGGTCTGAAGTCAGATGTACTATTTGCTAATAAGCTGGTTCTAAATTTTAACAGTGAAATTCAGGACTTAGTGTCCACAAAGAGCCAACCAAACAGTAAAACTCTCATACTATAACTATCGAAATTTGAACTATAATATTTAATTTTAAATTTATTACCTGAATAACAACCGCGAGATGTTCCTTTGAGGAAAGATAGTAAATTATGAAATTTTAATAAACAGTCCATCTTATAAGCTGCAACACCAGTGACATAAATGGATCATCATCAAATATTTCTAATGTGGGATCCCGAAATATCATACAAACCACAATATATATATATGTTATGATATCATTTGAAAAAAAAAAAAAAGAAATTGAATATTGATGTATAACTTCCTCTTCTCTATTGGCAAATAAAGCAGTTGAAGGACAATGTCTGAAATTGGAAGGATATATTGAAATCATGTTGTCTTCTCACAATCCCCAACTTGAGATTGCTCAAATTTTATTAGAGCTTCTCCCCGTTGAAAGTGGTTTCATCATCGACCAAATTTAAAGAGCTCTGTAACGGATTTAAGGTAAGCTTTATTCTTTTATATAATTTTTTCAATTAAAAAAATATATATTATAGAAACTATTTCTGACATCATCCATCAAAATAATAATAATAATAATACAACTTTATATAACTGATTTCATGCAAAAATATTTCAATTACTAAAATTAAAAAAGTAGTTACTAATTAAATTTTGTAATAAATGTGTACTTTATGTTTTATCATATAACTTAAAAAAAAATCCATTGCTAAAATAGTAATGAAATTTTTAATGAATGAAATTTTTTATTTTGATTTTATAAATTTATAAATTAGTAATGAATATATTTGGAAATTGTAAATCTATTACTAATTTCTGAAATAGAGTTTTCAATTGTAAAACTCTACCTTAACGAACTGCTACTACTGTTAGAATCTTAATAGTGATCGAAATTCTAATAAACCATAAAATCCTTCATCGAGAGATGTTTGTTGGTTCGAGAGATTTTGAGTTTGAACCAATCTCATTGATGTATTGGGAAGACATAATCTTTAACTCACTTATTGCATTCAGTTGTTGAGATGGGAGCTACAGTAAGACTATAGAGTTGCAACCCTTTTATAGCCAATCATCGTTTCAAAAGTTAAGGGTGTGCCTATCTCCAAGTTGCCAACTTGTGCCCTCTAACTGCTTCCACATTGAGAAATGCTTCTCCAAAGGTTAGAGGCACGATTTGAGAATGATATACATGGGATACCAATACCTCTTGTATACTTCTTGTTCTCTGACCATTTTAAGAGAAAATTAAAAGGAAAGGTCAAAGGAAAGAAAAAGAAATCAGATTTGTACAATAAGAAATTAATAGTCATAAATCAAGATACGCTTCTATTTATTTCTTCTTCTTATAGACAATGAATAGAATAAGATAATTTAAGATTATCCCTAAATTATAGACTTATAATTGATATCAGAACATAGTTCTTGATTTGGATTTATTTGATTAATTTTGCATTTGGCTTAAATAGTAAAAATTAATTTCGTTTCGGAAAAGTTTTGAAAACGGCTTTTAAGGATATAAGGTTCTAAATTATAGACTTACACCCACTTGTATTTACTTATTTAGAACACAAACTCATCATAGACCATTCATCTCTTCTAGTAGAATAATCTTACTCCAGCGAGTTTCTTTTTGTCTCCGTTGCTATCCCAAATGCAAACTCATTATTTTAATGGAAGCATGGCAAGCACATGTCTACGGTTGAAAGGTTACATATCAGACTGACGCATGATTTAGATATGCCAGCCAATAGAGAAATTCTAGCTCGTCAGTTTCTGATTGACGACCCATGTCTCCCCTTTATTAACGGATCCAATGATTGGCTTCTTGCGTACTAAATCACAGCTGACTGTCCGAAGTCTTTGGTTTTGAGCATAACTTGCCCATGCAACACGTAAAGCTTTAAGGAAAGTAAATTGCACCGTCGGAATTAGCCCTTGCATTTTTCTGTCTTTAATATATCAATTTTATTTATTAAAAATATTTTCAATATATCAATTTATTTTCTAATAATTAGTTATAATATAAAATAAAAGAAATTAATAAATTTATGTATATGTAAATCTCTAAAAAAATTAAAATTAAGGAGAAATTTAATTTTCTAAAAATAAATCAATTTTTCTTGAATCATTAAATTTTTCTCATTTTTACCAATTTTCCTAACTATTTCAAACAAGAAAAATATTTTTATGGAAAATATTTTATGTGAAATAAATGGAGTTTTTTTTATATTTATAAGATTATCAAAATTAAGAAATATTTTTTTTTTTGTAAAAGAGGAATCAATTTTTCTTAAAAATTACTTAATTAGAAAATTATTTTTCATTAGATAATTTTTTTAAATAAAATAAATGGGAAAATCATTTTTAAACAAAATGTGTTTTCATGAAACAATCCAAACTTTAATCTTTATTTTTTAGAAAATAATTAAAACGTCTCTATATTTTTTTTAATAAAAATAAATTTCCTTTAGATATTGCTAAGTGTGTTGGATTATTCTCACTGTCTATCTATAATATTCTTGCTGTTAGTATAGTATCATAGCATTTTCTATGCATGTTTTTCTCTAATCTATTTTATATCTAAAGCAATTTTCTCATTCCATTCTATAATGCCCATAAAAGAGGTTAAAGTGCCCATAGATTTCATTAGAATAATGGGCAATGTAGGCATTTGAAAATTTCTATCAATACAAAGTAGGCAAATTATGAAAAAAATGATGTTTCACTAGTCATAACATTGACAATTGATAAGACAGTTATAAAATCATAATTCTCAAGGCATTTTTCCAAAAGGTGATTTGCATCCTCACCTTAAGGGTTTCCGTACCCCGGTCCGACAGAATGATGGAAAGGCAAATCACGGTAGCCCAATGACAAGCATGTGGGAGGCCGAGACACAGTGCACACAAGAGGTCCACCCACATAGGTGAAACCCTCACTCTGCCGCTGCCGTGGTTCGAACCTGGACCATTTCTCCAATCTCCCACATGCTTTGCCACTGGGGTAAGTCTGTGCGAGCCAAAATGCTCAAGGCATAATATAAGAGAGATGATGCATTGGCTATAAAATCGACAATCGATCAAAGCAGCCATCAAACTAATAAAAATCAAGCCAAAGTACTAAGAAGGCAATGTCTCCCTAGTCATAGGGTTAATAAAGGCAAAATATGAAGAAGACAATACCCTACTAGCCATAAGGGCAAGACATAAAAAAGGTGATACCTCATTAGCCACAAAGTCGATAACAGTCAAAGCAAAATATAAAAATAATGACAAAACATGAAGAAAACAATACCCTGCTAGCCATAAGGGCAAGACATAAAAAAAAGTAATACCTTATTAGTCAAAGGCCGATGACAGTCAAGGTAAAATATAAAGATAATAACAAAATATGAAGAAGACAATATCTTGCTAGCCATAAGGTGAAGTTTGCGATGACTCGTCAGTGACAAAGTTGTTAATCGATCAAAAACAAAATGACAAGGTGAAGTTTCACCGGCCATGAGGCAAATAAACGATCAAGAAAACATACGAAGAAGGTGATGTCTGACCAGCCATAAAATTAGAAACCAACCAAGGTAGCCATAAGACAAATAATAATAGTATGAATCATTAGCCATAAGATCGGCAATTGATTAAGACATCCATAAAATCAGTAATGGTCAAGGCAAAAATGAGGACATGATACCTTGCTAGCCATAAGACCGGCAATCGATCAAGGTAGCCATATGACCGATAACGATCAAAGTAAAATGTAAATTAGGTGATGCCTTGCTTATTACAAGGCTAGTAAAACTCAAGATAAAATAGGAAGAATACAATACGTTGCTCAATAATGGTCAAGATAAGATATGAATAATGTGATATCTCATAATAATCAAGGTGAAATATGAAGAAGATGATGTCTTGGTAGGCACAAGACCTGTCAAAGACCAAATAATAAGCTAATAAATAAAATATGAAGAAGGTGATACCTCGCTAATGATAAGGATGGTAAACGGTCTAGGACAAAATGACAAGATAATGTTTTGCTAGCCACGAGACCAATAAATAGTTAAGGAAAACAGAAAGAAGGTGACATTTTGCTAGCCACAAGTCAGATAAATCCATAAAAAAAAAATAGAACAATGTAGATGATGCTTTGCAAACTATAGAGCAAAACTATCATATGAAACGTCCACTTAAAAATAATTATCAAAATAAATAAAGTACTTATTCAACATCTTAGATAAATATCTATCCATGAGTCACACCTTAGATTATAATTTTGAATCCTATATAAAGGGCTCTATAGCAACAACATACACTCCAAATCTTTTATTTTATTCTCATAAGATGCCTTATTTTACCAAAATGTGATTTTACTTTCACTCTAAGAGTCTCCATACTCCGGCCTGACAGAATGATAAGGGTGATAAATCACGGTGGTCCAGCGCAATACAAGTGGAAGACCGAGGACACAGTGCGCATAAGGAGTCCACCATATAAGTGAAACCTCCACTCTGCTGCTGCCGTGTATCGAATCATGACCATTGTACCAAATCACCACTTGCGTCACCACTAGGTTAAGTCCGTACGGGCTCATAAAATGCCTTATTGACTTGAACATTTGTAGATTATCCTTAGGCACCCAACCATCATTATTTTTTCCTTCTATAAGAATTTTTTATCAAACACAGATTTTTAATAGCAACATCGATAAAATTTAATGTAATAATGTTAAAAAAAAATTGATTGCATAAAAATTAAATGCGATGTTGTATATAATTTTATATTAATAATTAAATTATATTAAATTATATTAAATTTATGTTATTTAAGTTAATTTAAAAGAAAATTTAAATTATCACACAAGGGCATATTGAATGCTCTACGTGCTATACATGATGAGGGAAAGAAGTCTCATACTGGTGAGCTGAGAGATCAAGGGGAAGACCCATCGATAGTTGGAGCCTTACGACACCTCGCAGCTTTGAAAAACCATAAATCTAAAGTTGGGGCTGAAAGAGGATTGATGTATGTCGATTTAATCATTAATGGAAAGTCTGCGAGGGCTTTAGTGGACACCAGAGCCACATATAACTTTATAATAGTAGAAACCATGGCTATCCGCTTTAAACTTGATATTGTAGCAGATAAAGGCAAGATCAAAGCCGTAAATTCAGAAGCAAAGAGCATTATGGGAGTGACTTTAAATTAAAAAAAATTAAAAAAAAAGATAATATTATCAAAATTTTCAAACACATTTAAATTTCAAATAAATTGGAGTTGTTGGGTAGTTATCTTTCATTTTTAAATTAAAAATTGTAATGTTTTTCAAATAATTATGAAATTTAATTAAGATTAATTTTAAAATATTTTATGAGTGAAGTTTTAATAATTAAGGAGTTTTAAATTATTTAATATATTTTTAAAAAATATTAAAAAATTGAATATTTAATTTTATTAAATTATAAAAATTAAAAATAGTGATTATTATTATAAATTAAATAAATAATTATATTTACGACCCAAACGGAAATGCAAACAGTGTTAAAAGCATTTCATTCAAAAACGGAGAGAGAGAGAAATTAAGACAAATGAAAGCAGAAGAGGAAGAGAGATGAGAGATCCGTTATAAAAAGATAGCGACCCCATGAATCTCAAATCGGCGACGATGGTCATATAGCCACAGCAGTACGCTCTCGATCCTCTCAATCTGCGTTGATTCCGCATTCGTTCTTCTTCTTCTTCTTCTTCTTCTTCTGCTGGACACAATCCCAATTCTCCTTCCTCTTTAATTCCATTATTCACTTCCGATTCACCTGCTGAATCTCTCCAATTTCCTTCTACCATCTTTCCGATAATTCGAAGTCTAGGTGATCCGCTAGTTCCTATTTAAACCAAGTTTCTTTGTTTCTTTCTTTTTTTTTTTTAATTATCATGTCTTTTTAATGCTTTAACGTTCGTGTATATGATCTTATTTTTCTGCTTATATATTGTTTTTTTTAATATGTATTAATTATTCAATATGTCTTATTCTTCTATTTTTGGATTTTGTTGTTTAGTGAAATATTTTATTTTCGAATTTTTCACTTGGCAACCAAGTGATCAATGCTTAGAATTGGTTGATTGTAATATGGGTTTTGAGTATATGTTAGTTTGCGTTATTTCGTAATCGATTTTGGTGAAGCATTGTTTTCTTGTGATCCATTGGTTCTTTTGCTTTGCTGCTAAGGTGAATTTGTGTACTGTCTAAAGACACCCTTTTGTTGTTGATTGAGCTGGATGTGGATAGCGAATTCATCTGCAAGCTAATAGCTTGTAATTCCATGAGTAGAAATTTCTTAATCAGATTTTTACTTTCCTAAATGTTGAAGTATTACTCTTTAGCTATTACATTTCACTGGAGATTATGTTTTACTTGTTGCTTACACTGTACCTCTTGCTCATTATAGTCTATCGAGTCTTTTCTGTTTGTCATTGTAAATTCTCAGTGGCAGTTCATTGAATTTCAAGTGTGATAGCTGAATCTATAAGCTAAATGCACTTTTTCTTTGATGGTAGTTTGAAGAATACCCATGATAGTTTAGTATATTAGTATTGCATTGCAGCTTTGAAAAAATATTCTGTAAATTGTAATTAATGAAGGTGAGTCCTTGTGTTATCTGTTGCAGGGTGCTCCATTGTTTTTTTAATTAATTAGCTGTCAGCACTGCACTGGATTGATGTGCAATGCAGAGATCACGTAGAGCTCTTCTTCAAAGAAGAGCTTTTGAGAAGGCTATAAGTGGAAGAACTCTGTTATGCAAGGTTTCCCTTTCTTTGTTTCTTGTTTTATGGGGGCTTTTCTTCCTTTTCAGCTTATGGATCAGTCATGGTGATGGCTATAGGGGTAAGATTTTAATCTATGATGCCATATCTACTAGTTTCTCTCACAAATAGGCTTTTACTTGTCTTGTACTCTATCAACTATGACGTAGAAATATAACAAAAATTTCCATTATCTGTATTATCATAGTTTTTATTTTCTCTTCTGATTACAAGCGTGTGTATTGTTTCTCAGCACCTCTATATTGTAGTTTGTATTCTTTGAATTTTTAAGGTACACGTTTCCACTACTGGGGAAGTTTTGAAGTTGTAGTAGTGAGAAACTTAGTTGGCTTTAGTTAGAGTAGGAGAACCTTAGTTGGCTTTAGTTGAGTAGTCCCATTAATATTTTTTCTCTAATCTGTCTGATTTTGGAATACCTCAACTGTAACATCAGTTTACTGCTACTTTCTCATCATTCTCTCTTTTATTTCTATTGTTTAGGTGAATCTTCAGTGCTTGCAGCTGGCATTTCAACTTGCAATGAAGCAAATCTGGCATGTTGTAAATTTCCTAAGTCTCTGGAAAAGAAAAATTTAAATGAAATTTGGTCTGTCTGTTTGGATGAAAATTTTACAGATAGAACTGAAACCAAGGGTTCCAAGGATGAGTGGCTTGGCAGTGAAGGAAACACGAAAGACGCCTTTGTTATGGAGCAACATGAGGCAAACTCTGATTCAGATGTGAAATTTGAAATTCCTAAGATAGACAGATTATCAAATTTCATACCCTTGGGTCTTGACGAATTCAAAAGCAGAGCATTCAACTCTAAAAGTAAATTGGGAACTGCTCAAGCTGGAGGTGTAATTCATAGAGTAGAGCCTGGGGGCAAAGAGTACAATTACGCTTCAGCATCAAAGGGAGCAAAAGTATTGGCTTTTAATAAGGAAGCAAAGGGAGCATCTAATATCTTAGGCAAAGATAAGGACAAGTACCTTCGAAATCCATGCTCTGCTGAAGAGAAATTTGTCGTAATAGAACTTTCAGAAGAAACCTTAGTAGATACAATTGAAATAGCAAATTTTGAGCACTACTCTTCTAATCTAAAAGGTTTTGAGCTGCTTGGCAGTTTGATTTATCCAACAGACTCATGGGTCAGGCTTGGGAATTTTACAGCTGCTAATGTTAAACATGCTCAAAGGTTTGCTCTTCAGGAGCCACAGTGGGTGAGATATCTAAAGCTTAATCTTCTTAGCCATTATGGTTCAGGGTTTTATTGTACCCTGAGTGTTATTGAAGTTTATGGAGTTGATGCAGTAGAAAGAATGTTGGAAGATTTGATCTCAGCTGAAAACAAAATTGTATATGAAGAGGGAGCCGGTGAGCAGAAACTACCCTCTCAATCAGAGTCATACATTGATGATTTTGATCAAGAACTGAGGATGGAAATTGAATCTGGCACTTCTGTTGGGAACTCAAATGTAAGGCGTGAAGTTCCAAAAAACAAAATGCCAGATCCAGTGGAAGAAACGCGTCACCAGCAAGTAGGTAGAATGCCTGGGGACACTGTTCTTAAAATATTGATGCAGAAAGTTCGTTCTCTGGACTTAAGTTTATCTGTTTTGGAGCGATATCTGGAGGAGGTGAATTACAGATATGGCAATATTTTCAAAGAATTTGACAAAGATTTAGAAGAGAAAGATGCAGTTTTAGAGAAAGTCATATCTGACATAAAGAATCTCTTTGACAGCCAGGAGATCATAGTATGTGAATTTTTCGTTTCGCTAGTTCTCCTTTTATGCCGACCCCAACTGGTTTGGGACTAAGGCTTGTTGTTGTTGTTGCTAGTTCTATAATTTTTTTTTATTCTAATGTCTCTTTCAGCTCAAAATTGTCATGCTGTAAATTCTCTTGCAGGCTACAGATGTGGACGATCTTCTTTCTTGGAAATCTCTTGTTTCTACACAGATGGATAATCTCCTCAGGGATAATCTCGCTCTAAGGTTGCTTCGATTCCTCTATGAACTATGATAAACTTCAGCTATTGGTAGAAAGCAGTTGTAAATTATGTTAAGAATAGATGGTTATTTTTTAATATATGCACCCCTTGAATATTTGGACTCTTTTTGTTGTGTTACCTTGGTTTAAAGGGGGAAAAAAAAGGAAAAGAAATACCTTGGTGCATACGAGTGATGTTTGGCATAATGACTTTTGGGGCCAGCTTAAGAAAATTTGGTTTTTAAGTTCCTGTCTCCATTGATCGTCTTATTTTATATTTTTAAATAGCATGAGCTTTGAAGCTATTTGGTAAGACTAGGATGTTAATTTTTTCTTTTTAATAGTAACTTGAAAGAAATTTAAGTTTTTTCTTAATGTTCTCTGTATTCACCCAATTTCTTTCTAGTTCCTAGCATGAGTATGTACGCAATGAGGATCACAAATCACAATAATTAATATAGTTCTACCTACATAGTTACGGGAAAAGAACGAAAAAAGTGGCAGTGAAGATGCCTGGATTCTGTTTGTATTATGTTTCACTTCACACAGGCAGTTTTACTTGATTAAATCTCAAAATGGTTCTTCCAGATGTTATAGTTTATGCTGGCTGTGCAAAGTGCTTCCTGTGGAGACTTTTGAGGTTGATTTCATATATCATTATGCTAAGGACATGACGTACTCCTAGTGGTTTCAAGATAAACCATGAGCCCTGCTTTGATATGATAAATGCATTTACAAAACCAAAATTGCTGGGATCACTTCTGTCCTATCTTGGATAATGATGCCATTATTGCAAATGGGATACTAAGGGAATAATCATTTGATTCTTGAAGCCAATGGC
>CAOGCB010007496.1:0-14280 GCA_948266635.1 Cnidoscolus chayamansa
CCCCCGCTCATCCTTGAATTTTAAACCGTAAAGCTCCTTTTTTTAAAAGAAAATGTTTTTTATGTGTTTCTATGGTGAGACACGAATTTCTATATTATCATTCAAATGAACTTGTTTGGTTACTGGGAAAGGTGGTGATGAATTGGAACTTACTGCGGGTCATATAGCTTCATTAGGTTAATTTACATGCAGTGGATGCAAATTTTATGACTGATGGTTTTAAACATGTTCATTTGTGGTTGATGAGACCCGTCAGTTCATTTTTTTTTCATTTGTAAGTTGTTCTTGTTGATTAATATTTAATAATTAATTCTGTAGCTCGATTTTCTTACTGTACGTTTTCATTTATTAAAGTATGTACAAATACGAGTGCTGTTTATTATCCTTTTTTTAAAAAATTTAGTTGGAATCATGAACTTGACCTCTTCAATTGGGATTTTTTTTCTGTGAATAGGTACAGCCTAATTGAGGTTTTCAGAGAATGAAATGTATGGGTACATATAGGACTTTTTCTAATATATGTTATCCATATTGTTAGGTTGGATGCCATTGAAGGCATATTCTACTGCGTCATGGGTTTTGATAATGAGTGCATACTGAACATTCAATCCCTGGCCGGAGAGTATTTCTGTCCTGTTTGTCGTCTGTTAGTCTATCCAAATGAAGCATTACAGTCTCAATGTACTCACCTTTACTGTAAGCCATGCTTAACATATATTGTAAGCACTACCCGTGCTTGCCCCTATGATGGCTACTTGGTGAGAGAAGAAGATTCCAAGGTTCTGTACTCCTAACCACTATGATATGATGGTGATGAATGTGCTTATACCTGTAGTTTTATTTTTGCCAACTTGCTGATCCTTTTTTTTTTGTAATTATTAATTGCAGCTTCTTACTGAATCAAACAAAGGTCTTGCTGAAACCATTGGCAAGATAACAGTTCATTGCCTATACCATAGGAGTGGATGCACGTGGCAGGGTCCTTTATCTGACTGTACTTCTCATTGTTCTGGATGTGCCTTCGGTAATTCTCCTGTTGTATGTAATAGGTGTGGCATTCAAATTGTGCATCGTCAAGTGCAGGAACATGCACAAAATTGTCCTGTGAGTCTAAGAAGGATTTTTTTTTTTTTTGAAATGGAATTTTCATTTGTCCTTGCCTTCTTGGTTGGTTGGTTTAATTTGTGTATTTGTTGACAGGGTGTGCAGCCTCAAGCCCAAACTGATGCTGCTCAGGATGCTACAACCACAGGGACAACACCTGTTGGTGATCCGACAGGAAATACTGCTACTCAAGCTCAGTCCTCTCAGACCACAACGTCCTCATTGCCGGGACAAGATCCCAATCAGCTTGCGAACCAAATGGCACAGCCCCAGGCTTTAGTGCAGGCAACTGTGCCCTCAGCAGAACAGTGGTACCAACAGCAGCAGCAGCATTACCAACAGTATTACCAGCAATACCTGGGATATGATCCTTATCAGCAGCATTATCAGCAATACTATCCTTATCAACAGCAAGCAGCTCCACAATATCAGCAACCTCAGATTTATTTGCAGCCTCAGCAGCCTCAGCACCCTCAGCCCCCTCAGCCCCCTCAGCCTCCTCATCCCCCAGCTCAACCTCAGGCTCAACTGCAAACACAATCTCAGTCACATCCACATGTTCAGTTGCCTGCTACTGCTCAACCTGTGAACCAGCCACAAGTCAATCTGCAGCAACAAACTCACATGACATCTCAGCCACAGACTCAAACACACCCACCATCCCATGGCCAACAGCAGTCTCAGTCTCAGTTGCACCCACAAACCCACCCTGTTCAGCATCTTCCGCAGCACATTCAAATACCTCAGTATCCACAGCCCCATTCACAGATTCAGCATCCACAACCCCAAGTTCAAGCACAGGCGCATTCTCAACTCCATCCCCAGTTTCCTGTTCCTCAACCCCAAGCTCAAGCTCAAGCTCAACCCCAAGCTCAACCTCAACCTCATTCTCAAGGTATGCCACAAACGCATGCTCAAAATCCTATACAGCCTCATCCACAGCCCTTTACTTCTCAACCAAACCAGCCTGTGAATCCTCCTCATCTGCAGTCTCAGCCACAACATTCATCAGCCAATGCAGTGACAGGCCATAACTCTTATCCCCAACCACAGCCTCACCAGCAAATGCAGCTTGGAGGTCCGCAACATCCTGCACATTTGTATCCTCAAGGTGGGCCTCAACCGCAATCACATCTTGTCCAAATGCAGAATCAGTTCCCTCCGCAACCTCCACTATTGCGTCCACCGCAATCTCATTGTCCCGTTCAAAACCCTCAACAGCCAGGTTTGTTACCTTCACCTGGTCAAGTACCTAATGTTCCTCCTGCACAACAGCAACAACTGCATTCCCATGTTCACAATCCTGGACTTCCTCATCAACGCCCTGTTATGCAGTCAGTTCAGCAACAAGTTCACCAGCAGTATGTGCAGCAACAGCCATTTTCTGGACAAGCACTGGGGCCAGTGCAGAATCAAGTGCCTCAGCAAGGTTCTTACGGACAGCAACAGCCACATGTGCAGTCTCAATTACGTCCCCTGGGGCCATCTCCATCATTCCAGCAGCCTTATGCCTATCCACAACCACAGCAGAATGTTTCATTGCCACATGGCCCGCAACCCCATCAAGCCCAAAATCTAGGAGGTAGGCCTATGGTGTCACTTCATCCAACTCAGCCACATCCACACTCATCTGTCAGTGTGCAGGTCAGGCCAATGCATGTTGATGCAGGACAATCAGGAAATGCCTTAAGAACCAACAACCAAGAGCAATTGTTTTCTGAGCAACAGTCTGGGGTTACTGCAAGACCAATCTCTGAGAGACAAGGGGATCACATTATTGAGAAGAATTCAGAAGCTGAATCTACTCGTAAAAATGTTAAAAGGGATCTGAATGATTTGGATGTTGCTTCTGTCGTTGGAGCTGATGCATGTGAGGCTAAAACTGTAAAATCTGAAAGCAATTTGAAGTTAATGGTTGATGACAGTAAATCCATGGGTGAAGTCCAGGATATTTCAGAATCTCTTGAAGTGAATGGAGAGTTTTTTATCAAGCAGGTGAAGAAAGAACCTAAAGAGGTCATTGATGACCAGAAAGACGTCTCTAATACCGACCGCAGAAGTGTTGAACATTCTGTGTCAGAAGTCAAGGAAATGAAGGGCATACCATTGTTGAAAACTCCTCCATTTCAGGAAGATGAACACCTTGAAGACCATAGTATTAAGAAAGCACAGAAGGACAGGAATGTAATCCTTCATCATTCTGGAGGCTTTCCTCTGCACCGTCAGTTACAAGGTGAGGGCTTAGTACAGCCATCTCATTTGGCTCCCAATGCTGACCAGGGAAAGCAACAGGCTTCTTTAATTCCTCAAGGACCTTCGGTCCAACAACAACGGCCTATTGGGTCCCCATTATTACCAGCACCTCCTCCAGGACCCCTACCTCACATGCAATTACTTGGGCATCCTTCTGCTTCATCTAGGCCTTTGGATTCTGCACATGTGCCTCTTCCCAGACAACCTTTGAATCAACTCCCTGAACATCTTCAGCAACCTCCATACAATCAGTCTCACAGTGCTGAAGTCTCTCCTCCTGGCATTGCAGGTGTGGGTTCAACTTTAGCCTTTGGGAGGGCCCCAGGTCATTATGGTCTGCAAGGGCCTTATACTCAAGGTCATGGACTCCCTTTGCAAGGTGAAAGAACTCCATTATATGGCCTTGATTCTGATATGTTTCCAAAGCCCAATTATACAGATGGCAGAAGAATAGATCAACATGGGCAACAAGCCGGTGCAATGAGAATGAATGGTGCCCCAGGGCCAGACTCCTTGGTGCTTGGACTCCGGGATGATCGATTCAAGACTTTGCCAGACAAGCATATGAATCTATTTCCCCAAGATCCTGCACGAATTGTTGATCGGACAGAGTTTGAAAAAGATGCCAAGCATTTCCCTAGGCCTTCTCCATTTGATGCTGAATCAGTTAAGGAATATGGGAATCACTTGCCCCCTTCAAGGCCTCTTGACAGGGTGCCTCGTAGTTTTGGAATGGATTTCCCACCAAAACCTGTTGAGAAGGGACTGCATGCTATGAATTATGATTCTGGGATGAAATTTAAGCCCGTGGGTGGCTCTGCTCCTTCAAGGTTTTTTCCTCCTTATCATCCCAGTGATATAGGAGAAAGACCAATAAGTTTTCATGACAGTACGGCAGGCAAGCAGCCAGATTCTGCTCAAACTCAACAAGATCTTTTTGGACCTGTTCCTAGATATGGTCGTCGACATATGGGTGGCTTGGCCCCTAGAAGTCCAGGTAGAGATTACCCTGGTGTATCCTCGCATGGATTTGGGGCTTTTCCTGGATTTGATGATATTACTGGCAGGGAATCACATCGGTTTGGTGATCCATTTCCTGGTAATAGGTTTCCTATTTTGCCGGGCCATTTACTCAGGGGTGAGTTTGAGGGTCCTGGTCAAGATGGATTTCCTAACCATTTGCGTAGGGGTGAACGTTTGGATCCCAATAACCTGCCTGGTCATATGCGTATGGGAGAGCCTTTTGGTTTTGGTGGTTTCCCTGGTCCTGCAAGGATGGGAGAATTGCCTGGGCCAGGGAATTTCTTTCATCCACGACTTGGTGAGCCTGGATTTAGGAGTAGCTTTTCCCTCAAGGGAATTCCTGGGGATGGTGGGAACTATACAGTTAAGTACTATGTTCCTAATTTTTAACGTCTTGTGATATTCAATTGTTCATGTTCTGCTGTAATATCTTCACATAATTGTCAACATATCTTAATATTTTTTATTTACTTATTTTTATTCTTTTCCTTGAATGCTCTTCTTTCCGTTCTATGTACTTGCAGGGTGACTCAGAATCTTTTGATAGTTCGAGGAGGAGGATGGCATCTAGCATGGGATGGTGTCGCATTTGTAAAGTTGACTGTGAAACAGTTGAAGGCTTAGACACACATTCACAAACGAGGGAGCACCAGAAGATGGCTTTGGATATGGTTTTGACGATCAAGCAGAATGCCAAAAAGCAGAAATTGTAAGTGGTTATGACTTGTGAGTTTTAATGTTGCATTGCCGTAGGCCATGAGATCTGGAAGAATCTTTTATTACTTCCTCTTTTTGCCTTGTTTTGCAGAGCCCCCAGTGATCATTCCTCACTTGGTGATGCAAGCAAATCAAGGAATGCCAGTTTTGAGGGCCATGGAAATAAGAATTAAGTTATGGTGTAATCTTGCAATGTGGATCACCTGGTTGCATAGCTGGCCTGGTGTTGATATTTTCGCTTTGGTATATTTGAACTTGCTGACTGAACCCTCCAATTGTCTGCTTGCTTTCTGGGTGGTTTTGCTAGTCCTGTCATTTCAGGTTATTGCCCTGTTAAAGGAGGTGGTTTTCGGACCTGAATTTCGGTGGCAGTTAAGTTTGTTGGTTTTTGGTTTTGAAGTTTTTATTTTAGAACTGGGATATCTATTTATGATGTTTATGACTGATGTTAGTATCATCTAGCCAAGAATTGTTTCATCTTATCAGTTCATTCTGCATTTGGTGATTACCTTAGTTTTTGATGTTGCAATTAGATATGGATATCTTATGTATTGGCTTTATCCTTTGGTTGTCATATGTTTAAAGTTAATTGTGGTGCTGTGACAACTGAACTGAACTTAACGATCATTTGGTGCTAGAAGTATTAAAATCAACTTCAAAACTGTGATTTCTACCATCAGAAGTGCACTGGTTGCTTTTTTCCAGCTTCCATTTACAAAAGACAACAGCACATGCATTCCATGTGCTATATCTTGTTTTGAGATGAGAGTTTTTTTGTTATTAGGAATTAGATTGAATGAAATCAAAATATTACTTAAGTCCTTGCATCTTCATTGTTGTGAACTTAATTAGGCCGTAATGCTGTATAGGATGATTCATTCCTGTTACTTAGGATGGAACTACGTAAGAGTGCTTATTAATTTCTTGTCATTAAATTGAAGATTTACATGTTCGATCCAGTTCTTAATCTGGCTCCTTCAATCACAACAGTGTTAATGTTTCTAATTGAATTCTTCTGTAAGGAAATTTTTTTTTACAATTTTTGTAACATGTTAAGAAGAACAATGGTGCACTCACAGTTGTAAACTGTTGGCAAGTGCACATATATGAACCTTGAGAGCTCTTAGGTTCAAATCAAACCCTACCTTCTACCCCTTTGGCAAAATAAAAAAAAAAAAAACAATGGTCTTTAATGTTGTGTGCTTGATGCTGCCCAATGTTTTACATGGGTAGAGCTGTAAATGAACCAAACTCTTGTGAGCTATTTGAGGCTTAGCTCCATAAAAGTATTGTTTGCTTCGATTTGTTTTGTTAATTAGCCAAGCTCAAGTTCAATTTTTAAGCTCGTTTATTAAATGAGCATATTTAAGCTTGTAGATATTTGACTCGTTAAGGCTATAAAGCTCGTTTATTTAGAAGTTCATGAGCTAACTCGTGAATATACTCGTTTAATTAAAATTGTTTAGTATTAAAATTATTATTTTTAATATAAAATCATTAGAATTGTAAATAAGACCAAGTTTTTTTTTTTGGAGAAACTTATTATTTTTAAGCTAATTAAGCTTGTAATTGAGATAAATTTTTTAGGGTTATTCAAGATTTGGCTTCATAAAGGCTCGATAAGAGTTCGATAAAAGCTCAAATCGTCTTGGCTCGTTTATTAAACGAATCAAACTTGAGTTTGTTGAGATTCAGCTCGAGCTCGAAAAATTTTAACAAAAAAAACTTACTAACTCTTTGAAGTTCAATTTGGCTCGATTCGTTTACACCACTATACATGGGTTTTTGACATTTGATTTGTGATTATATTGAGGGAAGGTTGGTTTGATGATGGGCCTTAATACTTAATAAATAGGAATCTGATTTGAAGTTTGGGGTTTATAGGCAGATGCTAAAGAAGATTATGCTAGATAGCTTCTGTTATTTGAGGAATTTATATGACGACTATCTGCAAGCTGATGAGAGAATTGGAAGAAGATGTCATCGATTTGCTATTGGAAGCATATGATAGTTCTCATTCATGTTATGCCTGCTGACATGATAATTATGCATTCGGTGCACATTTTGGAAGCTATATCAATCTGTAGTTCAGATCTAAAGTTTAGTTAAGTTGAATACTGTAGAAGGCTACCAAATCGTGAACATATGATGTAGCTCATAAGTTTAGTAGAGGAATAAATTGGTATCCTATGCTATCAGAAATTTCAATGTGGTCACGGCTCCTGGAAACTCTTGATTGTATGATTTCTTGTTATATTGATTTTCAGTAGCATCATTACTGAAGCCATACCTCTGCTAATTTTCCATAATGTATTAATATGAGGCATTACATAATGATGTCACTTCTCATTAAATCTAAAATGATGCCATTTTCATTAAATCTTTTAGTGTTGATTTCTTTTTTTTTTCCCCATTTTTTTGGTGAAACTTTTTCACAATAGATTTTTTCAATTCGACCTGTCTTTTTACGACGAAGCAGACAACAAAAAGACTGAAAGTTCAGCGGAAAGGTTTACAAAGTCATCTTTTTTTGATGTGGTAAGGTTGTGTTCAATGTCCAGATGTAAGTTGTGATTTTTTTGTTCATTCCTATTGATGTTCTTGAATTTGCTTTCAAAGATGGAATTTTTTTTTTACAATGTTGCTAATTTTTGTGATCCAAGTATTCTATAGTTGAAACAATATTATAATGGTCTTTGTTATTGTTGGAAACTTGAGAGGCTTAGAGAACTTAAAACACTCCTGAAAACTTTCCTCTCTTTTGCTATGCCAATTTGCTTGGTACAATTCATTTACTTTTGCTTTTCAGCGCCTCCTCGTTTCTTGAGTAGCAACCAGAGTTCTTAGGATGGTTTTTATCATTCAGATCAACTTTTTTACATTGTTCTAACTTTCCAATCACTTGAGAAATAGAAATAATTTGCCAAATATGAAGTGAGGGTAGTAAGTTATTTGTCTAATGAAATTACTGAAGGGGAGGGCTAACGTTAACATTTTTATTCAAATAAAACGCTGTCATTCAGCAACGGAAATTTGTTGAATTAAACGTGAATAATTAGCTTGCATATGCCTTCCAGGCCTTTAGCTTTTTAATATTTTTCGATTGGATACTTGAAAAAAGAAAAACTTGGTTTCTATAGATAAAGCTTTCAAGATTAAGCAGTAAATTGTGGTTCCGAGTGTTGTGAAGTAGAGACGATGGGCATTATATTATAATGGAGCCTGACGTCAGACAAAAATTGTCCTAGTCTGCCAGAAAAGATATTTAGCCAATTAGGATTAGGGTTCTGTAGTACAAGCGGTATCTGCTATCTTCTGTATTACATAAAGAAATATAACATCATTTAGTAAAAATGATTGGTTGTTAGTTAGAAGAAATGTTTTCGATGATCAATCATTTTGACCTTGCCACTATAAAAAGTAAAAAACCTTCTGAAGCTACTTTCAGTTCATTTTCTATTCAATTGCTTAGATGACTTCCTGTCGATTAGGCACGTCTATTATTACATCCACAGAATCAGTATCATCTTAGCTCTTTAACAACTCTGATAATTTACTACAACCGTATGGTGGGTCTAAAGTGATGCAGTGGGATGCATAATCATGATTTTTCAATATGCAAACCTGAAAATAGCCAATACAGGACTCAATGAAGCCTGTTTAGATAGTTAAAATTTAGTAAACATACATAATAAATACACATAAATGTTGATATGAAAATGTGGTATTACCAAAAATATTATTGTTCGTGAACATGAATTAGCTGTGAAAATCAGTAATTCTCTGGTATTTCGTTTATTGAATGGGAAATTAATATCACATATAACTGAATTTTTTGATTGGTCATGTTAATTCATAATCTTAATGCTCTTCTATTATTGAGTGGAATATGAATCCTAATAACTACAATTGATGTAGCAATTATTTTTAATTCTAATGCGTGCAATCTATGTCATAAGTCTATGCACGAGTAAAAATAACTTCAACTAATACAAAATAATAGTTGTTAGGATATAAAAGGATAAGTTGCAAGGGTGAAAGTCTATTAAGAAATATGGTATTTACATAGTCATGGAGGTCTTGCAAGAAAAAAAAAAAAGAGAGGACCCTCTATATACACATATGACAAGTTTATTGATTTTCATAAAAAATTGACCTGTTGCTTATTTTCAAATCTATTAACAAAGTATATCTGTGAGTGATCATCATTCAGCGAAACAAAAGAAATTGCGATTGCTATTAATCATAGATTAAGTAGAAAATGGTAAGAAATTTATTAATGCTAAAATAGAGCATTTTTGTGAGTGTAAAATAATAATTTTTAGTAGTAATTATTTAGTTATTTATTATTTTCTGTGAATTGTGATATTGATATATTATTAGTTCATAGTAAAATGTAATTCAAACAAGGGAGAGTTACTATTTAGTCCCTATGGTTTAGTGAAATTAACTATTTAGTCCTTATGTTTTTTATTATACATTAAATAGTCCCTACCTATTATTTAGTTTTTGTGTTTTCAAACTATTAATTATTTAATCCTTTTGTTTATTTAAACCGTTAGTAAGGTATGAAGTGACTAAAATGTATTTGTTTTAACTTAGGTATGAAGTAATTGGTCTTTATAATTTCAATACACAATTATTCAATCTCTATAATTATAAAATTAAAATTATTTAGTTTTTACAATTTGAAAATCACAACTATTTAGTCCGTATAAATTCTAAATTATAACTATCTAGTCTCTATAATTTTAAAATAACAATTATTTAGTAGTAGAAATTAACGGAATGGATTAAGTAGTTACCAAAATGAAATGACTTGTACTAGTTAATGCATTTTTGAAAATACAAGGACTAATTTCACTAAATCACACGGATTAGATAGTAATTCTCTCTTAAAACAGTGGTAATAGCTGCAAATATGCAATTATAAATATTGAGCCAGTATGTAAAATGAATAAAAATGAAAAATTTTGGAAAATAAAAGGAGGTTCTTTTTTAAAATGGAAATGATATTCAGTGAATATCACTTACACTATTATGAAATTCAAGCTGCTTCAAATATCAAACTTGCTTGGGGAGACGTAGCTATTCCTTATAGGTAAAGCCAACTAGGTTTTACTCTTAAATCCTAAACAAAGCCATTTATAATAGATGGCACAGTCAGACTTGATGTAAGCCTACGCAAGTAGCAAATGCATGCTGGACATGCTCATAGAGGTTCAACATTCAATAGTTCATCGCTAGAGAATGAATATTTTGCTTTTAAAATGAGCTTTTAGTTGCAATTTATGATTGTTTTAAGATTTCTTATGGTTCATCATCTTCTTTGTCATCTATTCATATTGCAAAGCCTGGGGCTTTACTTGAAGCTATGGGCAGCCCTTCTGAACGTTGGATGCAAATTCTGGACTTCAAACCCTGCTTGTTCATTGTGTTCTCCAGGTTTGTTGTTTTTTTATTCCTGAAAATTCTCTGTAGAATCTTCCATTTAGACAATCAGTCTCTGTCTGGCTATTGTTTCATATTTTTGCCCTTAGACCCATGCAGCTTCATCAGTTCTTAGTTGTCCTGGGTTTGGAAAATGGCCTGTAGGATTTCCTATTCCTTCAGATTAGTGGAAATCATAACTGCACGTGAGAGAACGAAGTACATTATGTACAATAACTATGCTATAATTTTTTTTTTCGCCCATGTGAAGGACGTGTTCTGAAAAATTTTAATTCACATGGCTCTTGATTATTGGCTCAAGTGATTTAAATCTTGTCAATGGAGAAGATTTTATGTTTTGCTAGATAAAGGATAATACTATAATTATGTGATGAGGAAACGTGTAGTCATGCTCTTGAGAGAGGTGAACATATATGAATAGGTAATGAACGGTTATTATTTGTCATTTGTCATTATTACACAGAGAAACGGTTCTGCAATTTTGTCCTGTATTGAGCATGATTTAGCTATATGACAAATGAAGGGTTGGAAAAATATATGGTTGAAATCTGAGATTAGAAAATGTCTTCAATCAAAGAATTGTTTGCTTCAAGTTCAAGAATATACAAGTCATAGGAGCAAGAAGAGACTAACATGCATACATAATCCTTTACTCTCCAAACTTTGTGAACAGGCTTTGATGGGTCTTTATTGTGTTTGGGTGACTATAAATATCTTTTGAGCACCTAACGGTAACACTTCATTATGCAGTACAATTTAGGATAAAATATTAACACCCCCATCCCCGCATGAAATTTCACATAATGTACTGTTATGTCTCTATTGTTTTGAAATTAATTGGTTCAGTTCATCAGGAAGGTTAATGTCTTCTAATTTTTAGTCTTTGATTATAAGACTTACATTAGTTTAGTCTTGTATATTTGAATTAGACTATGTTATTTTAATATTGCTGCATTCTCTAAAGTACTTTATTTTGGAACACTTCTTTTGTCTCAAAAAATTTTGAAAAAAACTTTTAGTATTTTATACTTTAAATTGGACCATGGGAAATTTTAAATTTAATTATGCTGTATTTTCTAAATTACTATATCAAGAAGACTTTAGTCGCAAATTTTATACTAGAAATTATGACAATCGAGTAAAATTGGCAAGTTTGGAACAACAGTGATCAAAATGCATATTAGGAAAAACCCAAGAGGTGACCCTGTAAATTGCTGTTGCATGTTTTCTATGCTTCCAGACTAGTTGGAGATGTTTGGGAATTGTTGGTAGTTAATATCTGCATCCCTCTCAAAAATGGACTAAATACAAAGGTAATATTTGGTGAATATATTTGATATTAGGAACTTCCATTTTCAAATTTATCCTACTTTATGATGTACGGTAAAAGAATTCGTGATGTTTTCACCGGGGGGTGGGTGGTGGGGTTCTTACCTGTTTGATTTTGTTTTGGAAATGGTGCTTATTTTTTGGTCCAGCGACAAAAAAAAGAAAAAAGAAAGTGTGCAAATTCCCCGAAGTCCGAAACTCTCCAGTCTCTCAAGTAATCTTCAATTTCTCCCGTTTAAGTGAATCTGCCTGGGCTTATTTAGTTTTGGTACAATAATAGCTGTAGACGAGGGTAAATGAAGAGCCCAATATATAATTGTACTGGCTAAATTAGGCAAAATTAAAAAGGGCTGGACGAGTACAAATTTGATTTGAAGTTCTGCTATTAATATATTTCCATATGTAACAAAACAAACAAAAAAATTTAAAAACGGGAGGGTATCATTTTGAATGAATGAACGTATGCCTGTAAAATCTGTTTTAAAAATTTCATGCGTTTCTTCCTGTTGGGTGCTTTTTCCTGGTTAGAAATTTTGTTTTTATTATCAACTAGGAGCAGGGGGAAACTTAAAGACTCCTTGAAGCCTTTTGCTTATTTATAGTATTATGTTAGAGCTGGCAATGAGTTGTAGATTATATATTTTTATGCGGAAGAATTCCAACTTATCCTATATAAATTCATGCAAGGATGAGCAGGAAACAGAGAGAGAATTTTGGTAGAATCCCCGGATTAAAAGTGACTTAGGGTTTGGTTAAGAAATTTTGTTTATTTTTGTAGACTGATTTTGTAAGAATTTATTGATTTTTTTAAAAATAAATTTGAAACTTTTTTAAAGAAATAATATTTAAAATAAACATTGTATTGAATTTAATTTATTTTATTATTTAAATTTAATTTTGATTCTTGAACAGCGTTGATTTGCATTAAATTAGAACTAAATCTAGCAAAGAACATGTTATTTTTTTTTACAACTTGTTTATACATTAGGTAGCTTATTTTTTAACTATTTAATAATAAGTATATAGCATTGGTAGTGTGATATTTTATTTTATAATATATTTAATTGTTTATTGGTGAATGCCATAGATTGCTATAGTTTATCTATATGCGTATTTTAGAATTGAAATATGAGAATGAAATGGGAACCATAATAAAAAAAGTTGTTGGGTATAGTCTGGGTATTGAATGATTAAAAGCATATTGTTGGGTATAGTCTGGGTATTGAATGATTAAAAGCATATTGTTGGGTATAGTCTGGGTATTGAATGATTAAAAGCATAGGTTGCTGCGTTTTCAGAAATGGATAGACGCTCTTTTGGTTTATTGAGGTTGCTTAATTCTGTCTCTGGGGACCAACGTGCATATTATGTTTTAGATTTTTTCCTATTTGTTATTTAGCACCCTTTCGTTTTTTCAATGAGTTAGGCTCTATCTCTCTAGGACCTTTTTTTTTTGTAGTCGTTGTTGTCTCTGGGATGTTTCACTGTCAGAGATGATGGCAAGAACAACAGGTTTTGCAGTATATTTAGAATTTAGCCATTGGATTACCATCTGCGTATGTAGTTTGATTTTGATCAAATTTTGTCTTGATTTGAAAATTGTTTCGTCCCATTTTGAGGATAGATGGAAATATTGGAAGATATGGGAATGAGAAGAGAGGAAACCATGGGGGTGAGTGGCTTCTTTTCTTTTCTTTTCTTTTCTTTTAAGTTCGGTTTTTATATGTTAGGATTTTTTTTTGTAATTTTGAAAGCTTATAATAACAAATTGAAGTTTGGCGAAGCGACGTGGAACAAAGATAATGTGTTACTAGTTTTAATCTTGCCTTTTTATATTTCAAACTATGGGTCTATTTATTCTCTATTCTCTCTCCGTTTTGGTGAAAACTGAAAACTTGAAATTTAGATTATTATTATTATTATTATTATTTTAAAAGTCTAAATTATTAGTATAGTGTTTAAAAAAGATTCATTTCTGTAAATTGTGCTTAATGTATTCTTTTTTCTTTTTTTTTTTTTTTTTTTGTGACGTTTAATGCATTTCCTAATTTACCAAGTTGGGGGAGTACTTTCTGTGAAACCTAGTTAATGTTATAGCCCCCTTTTCTTTTTTTTTTTGGTTAAAAAAATTATTATGTAATTATTGGTCAGTGACTATTATATATGTTTGGTATGAAGAAAGAAACTCCTTTTTTTTTTTAAGGCAAATGACGATTGCATGAATGAATATTTTTATATTCATATATTTAAAGAAAAAAAAAAGGAATTTTCTTTTTATTTTTTTTTTAAATTTATCACAAATTATATATATATATATATATATATATATATATATATATATATATATATATATATATATATATATAGATAGTGATTTTTTTTTTATTTTTTTTATTTATAATA
>CAOGCB010007507.1:0-19711 GCA_948266635.1 Cnidoscolus chayamansa
CACGGAATTACAGGGCTGATGAATATTGTGAATACCATCAGGGTAATGGGCATAAGACAGAAGCCTGCTGGACACTTAAGAACCGCATCCAGGATTTGGTGGATAATGGTTCAATCATTCCTAGAAGCAAACCAAACATTAATACTAACCCTTTGCCAAACCATGGGGTGAATGCTATTATTGATGATCAAGAATTGGCCGATCCTTTCGAACTATTCTTAGAAATGAATGATATATATGTCTTGGACCTAAATGACTTATCAGAAGAAGTCGAAGCAATAACCAGAAATGGGAGACAATATGAGCCCATAGTACTGGACAAAGTCCAAAGTAAACCTTACCAAAAAGAAATCGAGCCAAAGGAGGACTCGGTACTCTCACAGCTGAAAAAGACACAAGCGAGGGTGTGAACCCCTCACCCCAGGCGGCACAGGAAATAAATAAATCAATATTTAAATGCCTATGACTAAGATGAGTGCACGTGTGTGTGAGTCGCCACCTGATTTAATTATTTTAGGGCAAATTAGGAAAAACCCTATGTGACTCCTTTTTAATTAATTAACCTAATTTCTAGATTAATTAGCCCAAATGGATTAAAGCTAGTCTTAGAACAAAAGGTGGATCCCAAGACCATGTCATGCAATTAACTAACCAATTTTAAATGAGATGAAATGCAGGGTAGAGTGCTGTGCATAATTATGGATGATGTTATGAAGAATTGAATGATGATGATTTTAAAAGCTGTGATGACTTGTTATTCGGGGCTTGTTCCCAAATATGCCTACGTACCCTTGGGGGATCAAAGTCAACGTAGTTCGGGTTTGCCTTTTTTTAAAAAGGGCTTGGATTTTTGGGCCTTATGGGCTAAAATGGGTTTTGGGCTTTTTATTGCCAAAATGGTTTTGTTATTTAGGGCTTTATGAGCCAAATCTAGATTTTGGGCTTTTGTAGCCAAATTATGACTTTTGGGCCTTTTTTAGGCAAAAATGCAAATGTTGGGCCTTATGGGCCAAATATGATGAATTTAGGCTTTTAAGCCAAAATGGGCGAGCTTTTGACCTTTATAGACCTAATATGGTCTCATGGGCCATTTTTGGGCCAGATCTGATGTCATTGAACCAATTTTTAGGTCTATTGGGCAAGTCTACTTTTATTGAGCCTTTTTAGGCTGAATGAGATTGACCTTTGAATGAATGCAATTCAATGCAAAAACAGGATTTAGGCTTTTAAAGCCACCATTATTTGAGCTTTAGGGTGTTATGCCCTAATTATAGATCAATTAGACCTTTGGGGCCAATCAGCTTGGATCTAGCATGAATACCACGATTATGAATTAACCGGGCATTCTAGCTCAGATCTGTCCAATTTAAATGATATGCATGCATTGATATGCATGGCTTAGAGTTTGAGTAGAAGAGAAGAGTGCATATGATGCTTTAATTTAAAAAGATAAGTTTAGAGAGAAGTGTACCTGGTTTAGGAGTCTTCCACTGCGGAGCTTCAGCTTGCTTGATCTTAACTTAAGATTAATTTAAGTGACCAAAACTCAAATAAGAATGCAATGAATGATGCAAGGAAAGCAGTAAAGAATCGCAAGGAGCGAGGAGGGAGAGTGAATGCTGAAAACTCAAGCGGTGTGTCTCAGAACGAAGGCTGGGGGCTATTTTTATAGCGAAAATCGGCTGGAGGGTGGCTGTGACCGCCGTGGGCCGCGGTTACAGTCGCGGTTACAGCCGCGGTTACAGCCACGGTGGACCCGCGATTGCAGCCGCGGTGGACCTGCGGTTACAACCGCGATGGGCTGCGGCTACGGCCGCGATAGACCCGCGGTTACGGCCGCGGTGGCCCGCGGTTACAACCGTGGTGTTCCCGCGGTGACGACCGCAGTGGGCTACGGTTATAGCCGCGGCGAGCCGCGGTTATGGTCGCCGGAGACTGTCTTTTTTGCTCGGTTTTCATTCCGAGGCTTTTTCCATGAGTTTTATGTCTCTAAAAATTATCTCGAAGATATACTTGGGTTCCTCACGACGTTCTAGTCGTTTTGAGTATCATATTGGTGTATTTTCGGAATGATTTTATCTCAGGTGCCGAACAGGCTAGGCTGTTTTACAGTCCGTGAAAATGGGCTTTCCGAATCTCAAAATTCGAGTATTCACAGAGGGTATCCATTTGGGAACTTCTAGCATCATCTTTTTCTCATCGCCAAGCTCTTTGCAAGGCTTTAAGTCAGTTAGAAACATCTGTGGAAATTAGCCTTGAAGTGCTGGTATCCACCCTCACACAGTCATCGAAAATACAAATATTGGGTTTTTCGACGATGATTTACCGAAAGAAGGCGGTAGTCATAATAATGCCCTTTATGTAACAGTTCAGACCAGGGATAAGACTGTGCCTATAGTTCCTATTGATAATGCGTCAGCATTGAATGTTTGCCCATTAAGGGTAGCCAACTGTCTTGGATTGGAAGAAAAAGATTTCAGTCCATATGATCATATAGTCAAAGCATACGATAGCACCCGGAGAGAAGTACTGGGGGTTGCCACACTAAAATTGGCAATCAGGCCAGCCTTGATAGAGGTACCATTTCAAGTAATTGACGTACCTACCACCTTCAACCTACTTCTGGGACGACCATGGATACACCAGACCAAAGCAGTACCTTCGTCCTTGCATTAGAAGGTCAAATTCCCCTATGAGGGTAAGATTGTAACAGTACAAGGAGACAACTACAGTTAGCTGAAGAAGCCCAAGGGTCAGCCTCTCTTTGAGGTCAACCTTGGAAATGCCAATCTACCCCTCTCGGGATTCCAATATGACACTATACAGTTTATAGAAGGAAAAACTGTGTAATCTCAAATTCTCTTTGATTTTGGGACAATGCAAATAAACTGCATGGTGCCTCTAATGCTGAAGATGTCCTATCTGCCAGGAATGGTTATGGCAAGATCTGGAAAATCATACCCTACACTGCAGGCTTGGGAATGTCCAGTGAATGAAGGGACATTTGGGCTAGGATATGAGCCCACTGAAGAAGACTCTGATGCAATGACAGGCAGAAGCCTTAAGAAGAAGGGTATACAGATGAGACCCTACCTTTTGACTCTGAATGGATATTTTTGCAAACTACGAGAAACAATTCCTTATCGTGGCTTCCAGGAACCATTCTACTGCACAAAAGCTAAGAAGATGCTACCCAGGTTAGAAATGTTTGTTGATGTACTGGATAAGAAGTCAAAAGCAACAACTGAATTGGAGATAAAAGATCTCATGTAGCCCAGTCTCTTTGATGAGGTTGCAGTTATCACCAGAGATGACAAGAATCAAGACCTGTTGAGCCTAATCAAGCCAAGTAAAGGTCCCCTCACCAATTGGTACGTCAAGAAGGAAAGCACTGCTGAAGACAAGCCCCTTCCCGAGTCCAACTTAGTATTAGAGTCTATAATCAAGTCTTGTATTGAGTCTGAGCCTGATCCCGAGTCTAAAACCGAGTTAGAGTCCAATCCCAATATCGAGTTTCCTATGTCGAGCTTAGGAATTCCAAGTCTTCAATTCAATGTAATTTTTTAGGACAATTCTGTCCCTTTGAATAAGAATTCACCAATTATTGATTACTCTGGGTGTTCATCTTTCCAAGTATCTCTTAGCAAAAAAGAAATGAAAAAAATCAATGAAATAAAAAATGAAAAAGAAAAAATAATAATTGGCAAAGAAGAAAATGAACATACATACATTGCATCTGACTGTGTGAACAGGGAACATGTTGGTGGATGTTTGAAGAAGTTTGCCGATTGTTTCATGTGGAAGGCAAGTGACATTATGGGAATAGACCCAGCAATAGCAGTGCACAAGATTCCAGTGTACCCTGAGGCTAAGCCAGTAAAACAGAAGCTAAGGAGGCTGAAAACATAATGGTCCTTGAAGATTAAGGAGGAAGTGGCTAAGCAACTAGATAACAAGTTCATAGAACCTATTGCCTACTCGACATGGTTAGCGAACATTGTGCCGGTGCCGAAGAAAGATGGCAAAGTCAGAATGTGTGTGGACTACCGAGATCTGAATAAGGCATGTCCGAAGGACGATTTCCCCTACCACATATCGACTTATCGGTAGACCGAATGACTGGACATGAGATGGTCTCCTTGATCGATCTTGCTGTCGGCTATAATCAAATAATGATGCATCCGCTAGATAAAGAGAAGACCACATTTATCACAGAGTGGGGAACCTACTGCTACAGAGTTATGCCTTTTGGGCTCAAAAATGCTGGGGCAACTTATCAAAGAATGGCGACAACAATTTTCCATGACATGATTCACAAAGAAGTAGAAGCGTACGTGGATGACATGGTTGTTAAATAAAAAACAGCAGGACACACAACAACACTTGAGAAGTTCTTCCTTAGACTTCGAAAGTACAATCTAAAGCTCAACCAGGCAAAATGTCTATTCGGAGCTACATCCGGAGTATTTCTAGGGCATATGGTCAGTCGGAAGGGCATTGAAATCGACCCTTCAAAAGCCAAAGCCATCTTGGAGATGCCGGCGCCGAAAACAGAAAAAGAAGTTCGGGGTTTCCTAGGAAGGCTACAATACATCAGCCGATTCATAAATCAATTGGCCGACACTTGTGGTCCAATTTTCAAATTACTCAGAAAAGGAGTATTTGTCAAGTGGAATGAGGATTGTCAAAAGGCTTTCGACAAAGTCAAGCAGTATCTGTTATCCCCGCCAATTCTACAACCACCAAGGCTAGGAAAGCCTTTACTTTTGTATCTATCAATGACAGAAGAAGCGATGGGTGCAATGCTAGCTCAACAAGCAGAAGATACAAGGGTAGAGAATGTCGTGTACTACCTTAGCAAAAGGATGCTAGAATATGAGCTGAAGTATAATAAGATAGAGAAGTTGTGTTTGGCTCTAGTATGAGTTTGTACAAAATTGCAGCACTACCTCTCATCTTACACCATGTATGTCATTTCCAAATCAAACCCCTTGAAATTCCTTATGGAGAGGCTGGTTCTTGATAGTAAAATGGCTAAGTGGGTATCAGTGCTTGCAGCCTATGATTTGAAATTTGTACAATGGAAGACGGTGAAAGGTGGAGCCTTAGCCGACCAATTGGTAGAATTACCGGTCGAAGACCAAATGCCGAAGGTAGAATTTCCTAACGAAGACTTGATGAGCTTGGAAAGTGAAGTCTGGGAAATGTACTTTGATGGAGCTTCAAACTACCATGGAAATGGGATTGGAGTTGTATTCAAAACTCCTTGTGGTGAATACATCCCAATTGCAGTCAAGTTAGATTTCGACTGCGCTAATAATGAAGCCGAGTATGAAGCTTGCATCAAGGGGTTAGAAACGGCCTGGAAAAGCAAATAAGAATTCTTAAAGTTTTCGGAGATTCCAGCTTAATAGTCTCCCAAGCTTTGAGAAAATGGAAAATCAAGGAAGAGCGTTTGGTTCCTTACCTGTAACGCTTGGATGAATTAGCACAACAATTCGAAGATCTATCTTTCCATTACATACCGCGAGCCAAGAACCAGTTTGCTGATGCTCTGGCTACCTTAGCCTCCATGGTCAATGTAGGAGCAGATCAAGTCATTCGACCTTTGACAGTTCGGTTACAAAAATACCCGGCCCACATTATGAATTTAGTGGATGACAAGCCCTGGTTTTTGGACATACATTATTATCTTCAGAGTGAAGCTTACCCGAAAGGATCTTCCAAGACTGATCAACGGACATTGAGACAGTTAGCAGTCGGATATTTCCTGAATGGGGGAATTTTGTACAAAAGAAGTTGGAATGGTTTGCATCTAAGATGCGTTGATGAAGGAGAAGCCCAAACCATCATGGATTCCTTACACAATGGGGAGTCTAGTCCACACATGCATGGGATAGCCCTGGCTCGAAAAATCATGAACCTGGGTTATTACTGGTCAACTATGAATGAAGATTGCTTGAGGCACGCGTGAAGTGTCATGAATGTCAGATTTTTGCTAAGCTGCGAAAGCAGCCTCCGGTCAATTTGAATCCCATAACTTCACCTTGGCCTTTCGCAACATGGGGGATAGACGTGATCAGAAAAATCCACCCGAAGGCTTCTAATGGTCATCAATTCATATTGGTTGTTGTGGAGTATTTCACTAAGTGGATTGAGGCAGCTTCCTATTCAGTTATGAATGGCAAGAAGGTAACACATTTCGTCACCATTTGAGATCATCACTGATAACGAGTCTCATTTTTAGAAGGAATTTTCTGATTTGTTGAAGGAAAAGAAGATTCAACATCACAGATCCTCACCCTATCGGCTGCAAACAAACGGAGTTGTGGAAGCTGCAAACAAGGCTATAAAAGTCATTTTGCAAAAGATAGTTCAAAAGCACAAAGCTTGGCATGAACAATTACCAAATGCCCTGTGGGGATGTAGGACTTCAATAAGAACACCCACCGGGGCAACTACGTATTCTTTGGTGTATGGTATGGAAGCAGTACTGCCCATTGAGCTGGAAGTTCGGTCGGCAAGAATCATTCAGGAAAGTCAAATCAGCGAAGTAGATTGGGCTAGGAATTATCATCTACAACTCTTGGGTATGGATGAAAAGAGATTGCAAGCAATCCACCAGACTCAAGCTTCCCAAAGAAGAATGGCTAGATATTTCAACAAAAAGGTCAAGGACCGAAAATTAGAAGAAGGTTGCTTAGTCTTAAAAGAGATCAGACAGCCAATCATAGATCCTTGTGGGAAGTTCCGTTCTCATTGGGCTGGACCCTACATCTTGAAGAAGATACTATCCGGCGGAGCCGTCATTTTGACTGATTTAGATGGTTTGGAGTTCACTAACCCATGTAATTTAGATCAGTTGAAAAAATATTTTGTATGATTTGCATGAAAGTAGGAACTACATCAGACCTGATTCTCTTCGGAAAAAAGAAATTATATATCGGAGATATGTAGGCAGCCCTCCTTGGGCGCGGTCTAAGCATTAATAAAAAAAAATCATTTCACAATTCATTCTTCTTTGCCAATAAAAAAATGAACCAAAAATAAAATAATAAAAAAACCCGCTAAGTCGAAAACCCAAAAAGGGCGGCTTAGGTAAAAATCGAGGCTCGCTAAGTTGAAAACCCAAAAAGGGCGGCTTAGGAAAAAATGGGTAACTCACTAGGCTGAAAACCCGAAAGGGCGGTCTAGGCAAAAGTTAGAGCAAAAGCTCGATAAGTCGAAAACCCAAAAGGGCGACTTAGGCAAAAATTAGAGCATAGAAAAAAAGAAAAAGTAGGAGATGCTTGGAAAGATGAAGAAAAAATCATCATCATTCATAAGTCCAAAAAGAATGCAATATTCCACAATTAAAAAAAAGAGTCAAAAGTCCATCATACAAGAAACAAAAGTCTGAAAAATTCCTAGAGTCTATGTCTGCATAAAGCAACATCGTCCGTATCCCTTCCCGAGTCTAGTCTAAACTAAGTCTCTCTATGTCTGCATAAAGCAATATCGTCTGTGTCCTCTCTAGGTCCCGAAGTCTCACCTGTCTCCCTGAGAGCTAAAACAATATCCTCGCCTATGTCAGTCCATCCCTCCAACTTACTTAGCAGTGCGTTCCTCCTAATCTTTTCTAGGGTGAGGTGACTTAAAGAAAAAAAGAGACGAAAAAATGAAAAAAATGAAAAAAAATGAAAAAAAAAATAAAAAAAAAGGAAAAAGAAAAGAAAAGAAAAAACGACGAAGGAAAGTACCAACCTAAAGAATGACGGGAGAGATTGTCCAATCCTCATGGACTAAAGCCGCTCGATCCAGATTTCGAATGGTCTCAGCGAGAATAATACTACCAATACAGCTCACCCCTTCCATTTGCCTAATCATTGGGCAGAATTGTAAATCCCCAAAGCCTTGGTCTTTGTTGAATAAATCAGCAAGCAGACAGAAAACAAAGGCTCGCATCCTCAGCCTCATCCGGTCTAGGTCATATGATTGAGCCTCCGAGAATTCATCAATTAACGGCAGCATAAATTGCCTTCAGATCATCAACAATCATCGCCCTAGCTTGTGGTTAGATAAACTGAAACAGGCCTTCAAATGACCAAACATACCCAATTTTTACCTCATGCCTAACCAAAGGGGCATTAGGGGCACCTTATAATTGTGCAGAACCTTCCCAAAGAGGGGGCACATCTCCTCCATCATGACCCCGAACCGAAAAACGTGGGCCTCCGGGTTCCAAAGTCTGATGCAAGCCCATAAAAATTCCCAGTCAATAACCACTCCCCTAAGAGTAGCAATTGGAGACAGACCGTACCTCTCCAGATTGATCCTCTACTTTGGAGAGACTTTTGGTCCAACTGTGCATACTGACTGTAAAAAAGGATACATTCTTGAATAAGAAAAAGAAATAAAAAAAAATAATAAAATCAATTTGGCCTCAAAGGCCCAAAAAAATAAATTTGGCCCTAAAGGCCCGAAAAATCAATTTGGCCCCAAGGGCAAAAAAAAAATCAATTTGGCCTCAAAAGGCCCGAAAAATCAATTTGGCCCTAAGGGCCCGAAAAATCAATTTGGCCTCAAAGGCCCGAAAAATCAATTTGGCCCTAAGGGCCCAAAAAATCAATTTGGCCCCAAGGGCCCGAAAAATCAATTTGGTCCCAAGGGCCCGAAAAATCAATTCAGCCCCAAGGGCCCAAAAAATCAATTCGGCCCCAAGGGCCCAAAAAAATCAATACGACCCCAAGGGCCCAAAAAAAATCAATTTGGCCCCAAGGGCCTTAAAAAAAATCAATTCGGCACCAAGGGCTCAAAAATATCAATTTTCGCACTAAGGGCCCAAAAAATTAATTTGGCCTCAAAGGCCCAAAAAACCGGTTTGGCCACAAAGGCCTAGAAATTCCTAATTTTTGGTACTAAGTACCCCAAAAATCCACAAACTCAAAATTTTCTATTCAAAAAACCACTGGCTCCCATAAATCATCTTTATGGTTGCCAGTGGGGGGCAATTGTAAATACTCCAATTTTGAGGCTCGGAAAGCCTGTTGTCTTGGGCTGCAAACAGTCCGGCCGGACTAGAGGACTTTCGGAAAATTTTCCGGAAGTATGCCAATATGGTACTCAAAACATCTGGGACGTCGCGAGGGACCCAAGGGTACTCTCGAAATAATTTTTGGAGGTACGGAACTCCCAAAAAAGCCTCCGGAACGAACAAAATGGCAGATCTCGGCGGTTCGACCGCCCTCTCCGGCGGTCATGACCGTCGGCACCGACCGCCAACTGCTGGCGGTCACCGACCGCCGACTCTGGTGGTCACCGACCGTCGATCGCCGACCCCAGCAGTAACCGACCGCCGACCCCGGCGGTCGCCGGCGGCAACCTACCGCCCTCCCGGAGGTAACCGACCGCCCTCCAGCCATTTTTCCCTATAAAAATAGCCCCGGTCCTTCATTTTTACTCACCGCTTGTGTGGACGAGCTTTCTCTTCTCCCTTTTTGCTTTAAGCAATTCTTATTATTACGAGCTGCTTGTGTTAACGAGCGATCTTTCTCCCTCCCTCGGTCCTTGCGATTCTTTTATTGCTTTTTCTGCATCATTTATTTTACATTATTTAGTTGTGTTGTGATCATCTAATTAATCTAGCATTATTGGAGATCTGGCAAACTTAATCTCCGAAGTGGAAGACGTGTGAATCAGGTACGCCCCAAAACTCTGCTTATTTCAATTTAAGTATCATATGCATACTTCTCTTCTACTCCAATTCTGAATGACATTATTGCATAAATGCATCCATCTCATTTGTTTTAATTAAACAAATCTAAGCTAAAATGCCCGGTTAATCAATAATCGAGGTATTAAAGCTCAGATCCAAACTTATGGGCAAAAAATGTCTAGTTAATCTATAATTATGGCATATCGCCTCTAGTTCGAATAAATCGGCTAAAAAAGGTCCAATTAATCAATAATTATGGCTAAAAGCCTAAATTTCATCACTTTTGGTAGTAAATTGCCTAAATTACAGCTCATTTTATTCAATTAAATCAATTTGGTCCTAAAGGCCAAAAAAATCCAATTTGGTCCTAAAGGCCCAAAAGTCACAATTTGGCCCTAAAGGCCCAAAAAATCACAATTTTGGCAACAAATGCCTAAAAAACCAATTTTGGCATCAAGTGCCCCAAAAACCCAATTTTGGTACCAAGTACCCAAAAATCAAAGCCCTTTTAAAAAGGCAATTCGAACTACGTCGACTTTGATCCCTTATTCAAATAAAGGGTACGTAGGCATATTTGGGATTTAACTCCAAATAACAAGTCAAAATTGTCAAAAACATCAAAATCATCAAAGCACTTTTCCCTGCATTTCATCTACATTTAACAAGTTAGTTAATATGCATGACATGGTCTCGGGATCCACCTCGGGTTCGTAGACTATGCCTTTAATCTATTGGGCTAATTAATTAAATTGTAGTCACATTGGGTTTTTCCTAGTTTACCCTAAAATAATTAAACAAGGTGGCGACTCACACTCACGTGCATTCATCCCTATCACATTGCATTGCACTCACACATGCACTCGTCTTTGTGGAGGGGTTCACAAGTATTTAAATAATAATAATTTAAGAAATATCAAACATCTCAAACATCAAACATTTAACACTTTATCATCCTGCACACAGTTGCACAATGATCCCATAACTTACCTTCTATAGCTTTTCCCTTATCGCTTCTAGCACAATTTTCAGGAACGTTCTCATGCCGTGTACCTATTTCAAATTACATTTCTTATATCAATATCTATAGCATTTCCATTCAAAAGTATTAATTGAATACTATGAACAAAAGTCTAATAAGACATTCCCAAAACATGCTCTAAGTCTTATCATTTTCCCAAAGTTTCTCTTTGACTGGAACAAGTCGTGCTCACGAGTCAACAAGTCGTGCTCGAGAATAATTCTACAAAGTTACTGTCTCACGGATGACATAATTCGCGCTCGTGAAAACTAATGTCGCGCTCGCGACTTTGGCACTAAAGCTATTGTCTGATTTCAGACCTCTTTCGCGCTCGCGAATTTCCTATGTCTCGTCCGCGACTTTAGAAATAAGGTTTATGTCTGATTTTGGGACCCATTTTGTGCTCGCGACTTCTCATGTTACGCTCACGACCTTAGAATAAAACCTATTGTCTGGTTATGGTCCCATGTCGCGCCCGCGAAGCCTAGTCGCAACTTCCACTTTCTAGAGGTAAAAACCTCTCTTATTCAACTCCTTAGGCTCTAAAACTTTGTACACTCCTAAAACACTTAACAATCAAGCTTCCCTTTAAAATCCAGTTCATGTCAAATTCATTTAAGGCACTTTCTACCTAGCTAAGTTTAATAGCCGATAAAGTACCTCTATTACTAACATCTTGTGATTTCAGTCCATTTCACTTAACTATTCAAGTCATTTTAATCTCAATATTTAACTAAAGTTCCATACCATCTAAATACAGGTTCACTCAAAATCTCAAATCCTTTGGACTCTATTTGAGTACCAAACTCACCATTTCCATTTCTGCAGACTTTCTGTAGAATTTTAGTGTCACCATTCACTTGCCTAATCTCAAATCCTTTGGACTCTATTTGAGTACCAAGCTTGACGATTTTAGGTTCTGTTTTAGCCAAAGTTCAAAGCATGAAAATTGTAGCTAACATCCTAAACTAGTTTCATACCAAATTTCATAATTTTATCTATCCATTTAGGCTTCCAAATCACTAACCATATTAACTATTCTATACTGTCATTCCAGAACCGGGCAGTTTTGACATTTGTCTGTTCTTCTTACCTTTTCATGCCTCAAATGAACTAATTTCACAAAATGACGTTCTAGACATTTGTAGCTAACATTATTAGCTTTCTATTGGTACCTTATTTATAATTTTTGGATTTCATTTAGTTCACTAGAACCTTAACACGAATTTATTGTTCACCTAGACCTAGTTCTATTTTTTACTCTTCTATCACTTTTCTCACTTTTTTGGTACTTGCTATTTTGATTCAAATCTAAGATTCATATTTTTCATCAAAATAAACTTTTTACCAGTTTCTAGATTAGATTCAAATTCAACTCTATGGTCTAGTTCTTCAAACTCTATTCATAGAAACTTTAGAACTAAGAGAATATGTAACTAACCTTGTATATGAACTATTCTTCCACTTCCTCTTCTTCTTCTTATTCTTCCTTTTCTTTCTCTCTTTTCCTTTCTCTTCTCTTTTCTCTCTTCCCATTGCTATCTGCTGCCTCTCTTTTTGTTTCCTCTAAGTTCCAAAGGCTTATGGTAAATGGCCACCTCACAAGCCATTTTATTTGACTTTTGAACTTTCTTTTTTTTTTTTTCTGTTTTTCTTTTCTTTATCTTATTTCATTATTTTCTTTTTATTTCGTTTTCTACTTACATTTCTTTATCTCATTTCTCCATTTAATATATTTCTTTTGTCATTTCTTTTATTTTAGGCAACTAATCTTTGTGGCCCTAAAATCTGTTCATGACATGTACCCCTATGATATTTGCCCCATGACATTATAGAACATGTTATGTTGAGGTTCTAGGTTCAATCATATGTAACCTAGAGCTCTGATACCAAGTCTCTAACAGCTCGCCTAAGCGTACTGCTATCGGCATTAACGTGAACACCAGATAAAGATATAAGATCCAATGATCAATAAAGGTTCCAAACCTTTGTATTGAAATTGAATCGAATGAAAATGCATAACCCGACCCCAATCAAACCTGTCAATTAGAACCTAAGTTATCAAGATCGATCTCCTGATCTCCATCATTCGCCCTATCGTAAAAAAGATTTGTCCTTGAATCTCCTGCATCATATCAAGAAAGATAAAAAACATTGAAAGTAACACTTATATTACCGTATTGACTTGGCAAATCTAGCTTGTAAACATTATTGTTGATGAGCTCCAACACTTGAAAAGGACAGTCTGCCATAGGATGTATTTTGGACCTCTGTTATGTAGCAATCATTTCCTTCCTCAAATGTAACCAAACCAAGTCTCCTGGTTGAAAAGTAAGCTTAACACGACCCTTGCTAACTTGTCGAGCATACTATGTATTCATCTTCCCTTGCTTGTATTTGATAGCATGAGAAGAAGTCTCAATGAATTTATGCAAAAGAAAAACAATGACTGTAGGCAAAGAAGAGTTAAGATGCTCAGTGTAAAAATAAATATCCTTGTACATTAGTACAAGTAAGTGTCGTTTAGCCTTCAAGGCTCTTTTCATCTCACTTGCCTCACCAATTGCACTCGTATTTCCTTCCAATTATTTCCTCTCATAGCTCACAAGTGTATTTTTACCACTCTCTGACACAATCTCACTAATATTTTCTTTTTCACTCTTGTGTTTCCCTCTCTCTCTAAACTCTCTACCAATCTTCAAATGATCCTCACTAGCCTCCCAAGGATTGAGAGGTGTCAAAATCACCTGTTTGTTGTTCAGAACAAAGGAATACCGATTATGATAACCATCATAGGAGACCTTTCTGTCGAACTGCCAAGGTCGACCCAACAATATGTGGCAAGCCTGCATAGGTACCAATCATATAATACCTCATCTCGGTATTTTCCTATGGAAAAAGAAACCAGTACCCTCTTGGTCACCTTAACCTCCCCACAATCACTCAACCACTGCAATATATAAGGCTGACCATGCTTCACTATTTTTAGGCTCAACTTATCAACCAATAATGTACTAGCAACATTTGTACAACTCCCACTATCAGTAATCAAATTACACACCTTGTTATTCACATGGCATCTGGTATGAAAAATGTGCTCTCGCTATACCTCTTCACCCTTCTTCTTAGGTTGGGTATTAAGAATCCACGCCGTAACAAGAAATTCTCCCTTTCTAGGACCTTCCATATCCACATTACTACATTCTTCTAATGGAGGCATATCATTTTCATCCCCTGAACTCATACTCTCCACGTCACCACTCTCCAAAAGAATCATCACCTTAGTGTTTGGACACTGCGATACAATATGCCTAAATCCCTAGCTCCTGAAACACTTAATATCACGTAATTTAGAAATAGATTTGGTTTCAGTGTTACCTTTTGAAATAGATGTTGGGGCCTTAGCCTTTTATTCCTCCTTAGTTTTTAGTGATGGTCTATTATCCTTCCAATTTGATTTCCATGAAGAATTGGAAGCTGAATTATATCTGAAAGAATTTAAATATGCATTGTACCTTGAAATACTCCTCACCTTCAACTTTTTCTCAACCTTAATCGCCTTATGCATTAATTCCTCAATATCTACATAATGATGTACATAAACAATATCAGTGATCTCCCTATTCAACCCACAGATGAATCTAGAGATTGTAGCTTCGTCATCCTCTTATACTCTAGCTCTGATCATGGCCATCTCCATCTCTTTGTAGTAATCTTCTACACTTCTGGACCCTTGTGTCAAACTCTACAATTTTCTATGTAAACCCCTATAATAATGAGTAGGAAAGTACCTTTTTTGCATGATAGATTTCATCTCATCCCAAGTGCGCATAGGTCTCTCCCCATATCGTCTCCTGTTTTGAACCAGTTGATCCAACCATACACTCACATAATCTGTGAATTCGACTACTGTAAGTTTAATCTTTTTATCCTCTAAGTAATTGCGGCACTAAAAAATATGATCAACTTTTTGCTCCCATTCTAAGTATAACTCTAGGTCATTCTTTCCCTGAAAAGACGAAATTTTCATTTTTATGCTGCCCGAATTACTATCTCTCCTTTAGGTATTGTCTCTCCCCATCACAAAATTATATTATGCTAGTTCAATATCTTCTTCCTCCTTCAACGTCACTCCCCTCTTTAGGTGCCTCTCAAATCTGCGACCCACTGAAGTGCTAGCTACGGGCTCCTTATTTTTCTCTATTTTATCCATCCTTTGATAGACCTGTTCTAACTCAGCCTGCATCATCTTTCTCATCTCACTCAATAATGCATCAATCATTAACTTATTCTTAGATGAACTTTGATATGACAAGTTGCAACATAAATAACATTAGTAATAACAATATATAAAAATAAGGCCTCGCAAATCACTCCATCACCTGTTTTCACTCACATATGGAATTTCTCTCGTGTTTCACATAATTTTGGATTTTCTCTCAATAATAATCTCACCACTTTACTTTCCTTTGCAAGTTCTTATTCTAGAACTAACTCAATGAAATTTCTTCAAGTAAACTACTAAGATACACCAATGTAATAACTCAAAATTCTAACGACAAATAAAAACTACAATCCAAAGGACTTTGAATGGACGATGAGCAAACATGATGAGAAAAACAACAAACTCAAACGAATAAACAAACACATGAAGAAATCAACAGAAACTGAATTGAGATTTAGCAACCTCCTTTTTTTATCGAATTTGCAATTCTTTTTTTTTATTCGAGCTTTCTTTTCCTTTTTTTTGTACTAATTCTTTTCTTCTTTATTTTTTTATACGAATTTTTCTTCTCCTCTTTTTTTTAATTGCTAAACAACCAAGTTTCACTGAAATCTCATGCCTAGAATTTTTTGCAAATAGGAGAATCAAACTTTTAGAACAAAATCAACGACAATTGAATATCTATTAGCCGAATGAAAAGTGTAGTTGGAAGAATCAAAATTCTTTTGACACCAACTAAACAATGGAATTGTTTGACAAGATAAAGAAGATGGAATATGAAAGCAATCGATAAACAAAAGTATGAACAAGGATAAATTTTACCCAATTCAATGAACCACAAGCTCTGATACCAAATGACGTGAACCCCAGATAAAGATCTAAGACCCAATGATCAATAGAGGTTCTAACCCCTAGAATTAAAATTGAATCGAATGCATAACCCCCTTAATCGAACCTGTCAATTAGAACCTAAGTTATCAAGATCAATTTCTCCAAGCGTTAGATGAAGAAATCAAGAGTAGTTCTATTCGCAAAAACCAAAGAAAGAGAGAATTATATCAATTAAATATCATAAAAATTTAACCTAATTCAGTTTCAGCTGTTAAAAACAAATATTTATACTCATCCTATCGTCTAATCACATTGGCTGGTGGCTTAAATACAAATATGGCTGGCCTAGAATACGTAAGCGATAAAAAAGGTGATAAAATAAAGGCTGGCAAGAAAGGCCGGCGGTGTAGAATCAAGGCCAGCGTCCTTCCTTTTAAGGTTGGCGGCCTTCTTGCGATGGAGTGAATCAAGGCTGGCGGCCTAGATGGGTGATAGGTGACCTTCCCTCATTTGACGTTGTTGGTCTGATGCTGACGTCTCCCGCTTCTTCCCCACTTTAATTTATGATATTCATGGGCTTAGAACATGTATTAGAGTTGTGTTGAATCACCTATTGCTCTTGAAGTTCTATAATCAAACCTTGTAATGCCTCTTCCATTTGCTTGGTCTGTGATCGTGTCATAGGAACCCTGATACCTCGTAAAGGATCAATGGCTTTCTCCTAACCCCTGGAAGTCTCCTAATCTCCATCAGCATTAAAATTTCTACCACCCGAAGGTGATCAAAACCCTATCTAGCCATAAACATTACATAAATGTTAACATTCCATTTCTTCATTTTATTAACATAATATTATCGTAAATATTAAGTTCTCATACATTAAATTAAATTAAGACACCTATAATCTAGATGGAATAATTAAATTCCTAAGTTAAAAGTAACCTGTATAACCTGTAACCATATAACTTAACTTTTTAATATAAGTGCCGAAATCTAATCTCTAATGTTCAACTCACATTATTTATATAACATGAATTTGAGATAAAAAATAAACTTAAAAAATTCATTTCATAAACATATTTAATATAAGAAATAAAATTTAAGTTAAATCATAGGGGCAATTACATGACATTTATGGACACTAAGATATCATAGAGACATGTCTAACTCTACCCTGAGTTCTTCCGGTACGTCTTGCATATCTGTAAAAAGTGGGATTGGGAATTGGGGATGGGATGGGAGGACATAAAAATGTAAGCTATTTGAATAGCTTTGTGAGTAGATACATAAAATATATACATAAAATATAACTTTTATGCTTGTGAACATGCAACATCATCAGACAATTCACATAAGATAATATTGTCACCAGAAATCCCTAAGTAGTTCTAATTGGCAAGCTATCTTCTTAGGATTACTTGAATACCTTATGGGCTAGCTACTTCCAGCAGGTATTCATATGCATCACAACAACTCCTTTCGGTCAGTTACGGACTTACCATATATATCATAGCATAATGATCCCAAGTAAAATCCTGAGGTCTTAACATGTTATTTCCAAGGGACATACCAAAGGATATTTCCAAGGGATCTTTCTGTGGGACATACATGAATATGGGAGACTTTTGGATCATTCAACATTACAATCTATATATCATGAATAATGCAGTGCAACATATATCGTGTATCTAATGCAGCAACCTAGGCATTATGATGCATGGGCATGATAAAAACATTAATTCAATTTTCTATATCATAAAAGAGTTATATCTACTCACTTAGAAACTTAAGTGTGCTTGCCGAATCCTCGGTTCATCACTGTTCTCCCTGATTTTCAAGGTCTGATCCTATATTCTGGATTTTGGATTAGAGACTCAACATAGACTTAAAAACATACTTAACAAGATTGATTGTCAGTGTTGCTCTATAGTCCATGTGTGTAGATGGATGACAATGACTTTATGAATTAATAATGATTTAATATATTTTGCCATGATCAGAAAAGTAGTAGAAAATATGTGAAAGAATGTAATAATTAGTGTCCCAGAGCACTTTAGATGGAAGCGGGGGATCTTTCATCCATAATATGTGGAGGCACAAGTACTGAATTTTATGTCTATAGAACATTGTGAAAAAAAAATAGAAGAATAAAGTCTCAATGCATATGAATGAGTATGAACAATATTTATGACTTTTAATTACTTAAGTGTTCCTAAATCCCATCAATTCTAAAGTGTGGTTATGGTGTGGCTAAAGTAGAAGCCAGAAGATAAAAGAAAAGTACGTGAGGGGAAGATGAAGTGTCGAGGGTGGACGTGGAAGGACATATGGAGAGGGTGATGTTTGATTGAAGAGAGGAAGAGATGTTGAGATAATTAAAGGGTAATAAGCTAATTTTAATTTTGAAAATTTGAAAATTTGAAAATTTGAAATATGCTATGACAAGGTGTGAATCAAATAATTGTTTATAATCGGTGATAGGGAATTTACCATTTACCAAATTAAAGTAGAAGAAAATTTATGTTATTTAAGGACCATATTATCACAAAGTTTTAAATTTAAGGAAAATAGCTAAAATCAACCATGTTTTTATGAATAACTATTGGCACTAACATTAAGACTACTATTCCACAAGCTAATAGTGCTAAAGATTTCCTTAAACTTATAGAATATAGATTTCATTATGGACATGATTAAGTCACTTATTTATTATGCTAGTAGCATAAATCAAAACAATGAATTTTGATGAATATAGACATAAAAGAGCACATTATTGGAATAAGTAACATTGCAATAAGGCTATGTCTTTAAAGGTGGATGACTTCATCCTGACCTAATTTATTTTGAAACACTATATCTCATGTCTATAGCCATTTCAAATAATTTAATGGCCAATGGATGTTAATAATGTTTTTCTTCCTTAGATGATCAAGATATTTAATATTAATGACAATTGGAATGTTAATAAGTTGGTTAGTAAACTAGTTTAAGAGGAAATAAGACTGAAAAATATGGAATTCACTATATTAATATTATGAGTTAAGAAGCTAGTAAATGACTTGGCCAAAAGTTCAAGTAGAAGAATAAAACATTTATGAGTACTCCTTAAAAGGAACAAGTGGCAAATATAGGTCAGTTCTATAAGAAAGTAGGACATTATAAGAAAGATTGTTAGAGACATAACACTTGGTTCAAAAAGAAAGTTAACCCTTTCTAGTTATGTTTGTTTCAAAATCAAATTTAATTGAAGTTCCTAATAATACTTGGCATGATTTTCTTGCTAGTACTCAAGATGATATAGGAATTCCTTATGATGAAATCACAAATCAGACTAGAGACTTCTCATTTTATGGAGAATTACATGAAGGCCCAATTGAAGGCATAAAGGTTTATTGTTTGATCTTTGATAAGGTTACAATTTAGATTTATTCCAAACTCTTTATGTACCTTTAGTTTATATGAATATTATTTCACTTTCATATATTTGGTTTGGAGATGGATCTTTTAGTTTATTTCATAATAATATTTTCATTATTGGTTATGGAATTATTTTTTTATGGTTTATATGGATTGGAACTTGATAATTATTCTTATGAATCCTTAAGTAATATTGAATTATGCCTAATAAATTGAATGAGAATGTTGCTTTTTTTAATATAAGTGTTTCGATCACATATCCAAAAAAACATTAGTAGAAAATGAGATTCTTATATTTTATTAACCTTGATATGTGGGTGTCATGAGGGAGTTGTCCGCTTGCGATATGCCATCCAACCGTTGGTGGGATGATTGGGAGTCGCCAACTTGATTTTGAGGGAAACCAGAGAAAATCGTTGTACACCCTAGGATAAGACACTGGTGAATATTGGGAGATCTTAGGTCCGGGGTTCTTTGCACATGTGGGTAAGGTGTTAGGCAACCCACCTCATCCCTAAAGGGTAAG
>CAOGCB010007521.1:0-11248 GCA_948266635.1 Cnidoscolus chayamansa
AAAAAAAAAATAATGAAAATACAAATCAGTTATGTAAAATTATTAATTTGGAAAGTAATAATGCTGAAAAAGTTATAAAGATTTTAAATAAATCATATAGATAACGTCGTTGGACGGCAGTTGCACGCGGAAGCATACATAAGAGCAACAATTCAACAAACATAACAAAAACGGGCGTGCACCGTCAAAGTATAAAAAAAGTCAACCTTTTCCATTACATAACTTGATTTTACAACAGGATTGGCGGGCCCACACCTCCCCATAGGCTACAGCTAAGTATTACTTCTATGGATAAGTGCGACTAAACTTATCCACTCACCTCATATATATTTCATCTTTATTTCAAAATAAAATTAAATAAAATATATTTTTATTAATAACAATTTTATATAAATACTTAAATTTTAATTATAATTTAATTTTTATATCATATTATCTCAAAATTTATTATATTTAATATTTTTTATTATATGATCGCATATATATATTACATATTTACTGATTGATAATTTTTTATATAAATTTAACTTATAATTAAAATTTAAATATTTAATACTAAAAATAATAAAATAATTTATCTTTTAGAAAAATCTAAAAAAACACTTTCTTCCTCCCTGAATGTCAGGACACGAATTTAGTCTCACTTGCTATATATAATAATAATAATAAATTGATATTTAGGAGAATGCTAACTAAATAAAATATTAGTTTTTTTCTATAAATAAATTTAATATTTGATTAAAATTAGAGGAGCAAATTAAAGCTTATGCATACAGGAAAGTGGCAAACCGCAAACGCGGTTCCGTTATCAGTTTACAAAACGTGGCTGAGGCCCACCCATCTCCTTATGCTCAGCTTCATCCCTTTCTCGGCTTCTGTTCTTATCCATTCCCTATTTATGATCTTATCTCCTTTTCTTAATAATCAATTCTCGAGTTGCCTTCCGCTAAGATATTAAGATCTGCCGTTGAACCCACCTTCTCTGTTCGTTACCCATCCTCTCTTTCTATTTGTCTCAGCTTTTTCATGTACGTTCTCTCTCCCATTTTTCTTTTTTGATTTTGTGTTGGACAATGTGTTTGCTTTTGTATTTGCTTCTTTCTTTTCTGTTTGGGCGTTAATTACCTTGTTCATTGTTGTTATTGTGATGGTGCTGTTTAGATTTGTTTGAGATTACGATTGAATTAACTATTCATTTGTCCATTTCTGGCCTTAATCTGATCTTCTGATATGGGTCTTTGTCTTTTTTGGTTGAAAACCTCATGGGTTGTGCGGAAACGCCAAGCGTATATAAGTTTTGTGGGTTTTGTACAAGATCTCTACCTGTTGTTTGGCTTGTGCATTTTGCAATTCTGTTTTGTTGCTTCTTGTTATCTGTTTGCTATTCGAAGGAGAATGGTATTTGAAAACTGTTGTTTGGTTCCAATGCAAATGACATTATATGCTGCCTTTGAAGAATGATTTTTTTAAGCATCTGTGTTTGATGCTATGGATGACTACAGGTTTCTGTTTGCTTCCCCATCATGTTGGGTCAAGGCATCTTTACTTTTTACAAAAATATTGGATTAAATTGAAAGCTTCAATTTACATTTCTTTATCATTCAATTGTGGTTTCTGTTATAATTTAATCGTATATGTTGTTTGAAATCTTATCTTCTGTATTTTTATTCATTAGAGATCATATATGTGCTCGGCTTGTTGTGTTTGAGTAGCTGGTCATTGGGTATGGGGGCTATTCAACAGTGGATCTTTATCTTGGGTTGGTTTCTTTAATTAATGGATTCATTGTCTCTCCAATTTTTATGCTTTCTCTCAATCACACCAACTGGGAAGTAATATGAGCATACATATATGCTTAATGTTTGAAGTATCCATATATTTTGATTTTGGTCTTTCTCTCTTGCCATATTTCCATGAGAATGCTAAGAATTTTTTTTCTGGAACAGATAAAATGGCTACACCAAGTTTCTTTGAGCATGAATTACACTTTGAATCTGAAGATGTTAAACTTAAGAAGAAATGGAAATCCATCCCAACCCCTACAGGCATTTCAGATGATGATGGTGACTGTTTTGTTTGCAACATATGCTTAGAATCGGCACAAGATCCTATTGTCACTCTTTGTGGTCATCTGTATTGCTGGCCATGTATTTACAAGTGGCTGCAAGTTAAAAGTTCTTCTCCAGATGCCAATGAGCAGCAGCCAAGCTGCCCTGTCTGTAAGGCTAAGGTTTGCTCAAATTCAATGGTCCCCCTTTACGGCCATGGCACATCTCGAACTGATTCCGAATCCAAGAAGGCCTCTCCTGATGAAGTCATACCCTGTCGGCCACCTCCTGCGTTGAATACATTAATTACCAATACTTCGCATGAAGGTCAGCAACTTCATCCAAACTTCTTTCCGTCAATGCCACAAGCACAGTCCTTCCATCACCAGCGATATTTCGCTAACCCTCCTTTGGCCTCATCAAATACCGGTGATGCAGCCATGACACAAATTTTCAATCCCATGATTGGAATGTTTGGAGAAATGATATTTGCAAGAATATTTGGGACAACAGACACAAGTGTGTTTGCTTATTCCTACCCAAATTCTAACCATCTGATGGGAAGTTATAATCATAGGATGAGGAGGCAGGAGATGCAGGTTGAAAAATATCTGAACAGGTTGACAATCTTTCTTCTTTGCTGTATCCTTCTTTGTCTTCTTTTGTTTTGATCATGTTAGTTCCAGCTTTTGTATGTTTGTATGAAGTAAGAAAAAGAAGAAACATGAACACCTTCACAGGGACATTGACGCTAGTAGAAGTTCTGCTGGGAGCTCAGATTTTGTGGGGTTTCCCTTGTGGCATTTTTTCATGTAAATAAAGTTGTATTTTTACAAGGAATTTCCAAGCAATCATCATGTATCATTTGATTTTCTTGATGTCTACTGCAGAACTAATGAATTTTTTTTTTACTAGTATGTGGCTGTTTCCTTATCTTGGTTCCTACCACAACGTAAAATCTTGAAGCACACTGATTAACAACCTCAGTTTTTGGTCCCATGGTTTGATTCTTTCTTTTTTTTTTTTTTTTTTCTATTAAATTTAATTCCTTTCAATTCTGTGTGTACGTAGAATCCAACATTCAGTGAGCGCTCCAAGTGATTTTTCTAAATTATTAGTTTATTCAATTGTTTCTATCCATTTGAATTTAATTCTTTATTTTTTTTAAAAAGAAAAGTAAAAAGATCATACTACTTTTATGACTTTTTGTAAATTTTATAGATATTAATTGTTCCTATATATCATTACAGAGAAAAAAAAATCTTCATAATTTTCAGAAGATTGGGATAATAAAGAAAGTTGGCTTGCTTTGTGACAATGTGATTAAAATAATTAAAGAAATATTAATAATTGGACTCCATTACAAGAACCTGAAACACATAAAAGAAAAGAAAGATATTGTAAGAATAAAATGATCCTTTATTGAGGATCTTGTAACATGGGGATGTGATTATTAAATTAATAAAATAAAGACAGACCACTAATTCATTAATTAAGTACTTATATTAATTACATCTTATCCTAAGCAAGATTTATGGGTCTCAAACTGCTTTCTCTCAAGTCCTCCCAATTCATTTATTATTTGTCGGTGACATTAATCGTTCTGCTCCCTTCCATATATATATAAGTCTTTTAGCTATTTCTTTTTCCACCCACGATTAGAAAGAAATTAATTAATTTTCAATATTATATAAAGCTTATTTTAATTATAATCATAAATAATTTATAGTTTTTAATAAATAGGATTTAAAAATTTTCAATCTATAAGTACAATAAAAAGAGATAATTTTTATACCCAAAAATTTAGATCTTGACCCTTTAGATAGAATTACTTTGAGATAAATTAACAAAATTAGTTATTTATTAAGATTTTTTTTATAAAAAAAATTAAAATAAATGTCAAAATTATTAAAACATGTATCAAAATTTTTTCCTTTTCCTTTATTTTCTTGATTAAGAAAATAAGTAGGACCTCTTTACTATAATCAGTGTTTATTATGATTTTCATGTGTAATTCATAATCAATGATTAAAATGTAATTTTTTATATATATATAAAAATAGTTGCACTCAATAAACTCTCTATTATATTATATAAAGATAAAAGATAAAGTGATATAATAAAAAATAATTTACAAATTTACTATAAAAAAATAACTTTATTAAAAATAATTGTTAAAATTAAATAAATATTAATTATTAATTAATTTCATTGATTTCATTAAATTATAAATAATTTATTTATAGTCATTTCTATATCAAATATACATTTTATAATATAACTATTAATAATTATATATATATATATATATATAATTTTAGTTGATGGATAATTTTGAAAATCATAGCACTTATCATGCCAAAATGTTAAGCTATTAGCAGAGCCGTAATTTTGACTCTTCGTAGCATAACAAGTTCAAACTCGATAATTCGAAGGAATTTGGCAGATACTAACAATGATATTTTTAATTTTATATAAACAAAATCATATTGGGAGTAAAGCTTTGAAAAGTGTGCTTTAACTAAAGAACACTTCATAAAAAGTTACTCAAGTGTATCATTTTCTGAAGATTAAGGTTAGGGGTTTGGTGGTGTACTGGTTTATGTCCCTGTCAGCTAACATTTTCTATCTTACAACTTTCAATCTACGTAGTAAATTATAAATTATAAAAAAAATCTCAAAATATGATATAATAAGAAGTGTAACATGGGTGGTTATTAGAAGTCCAGCTTTTATCGTCTATCTCTCTCTCTTAATCATTAACAATTATAAACGAGTTTTGCTAAAGCATTTGACAATATAAACTTAGAGAAATGATGAAGATCGATGGAAATATCAAATATTATATTTCAAAAACGAAAAAGACGTATGCATGCATGTCATAGATATAACAGAATTATGGCGATGAACACCGACAGGTGACTCAAAAGCAGATAAGCAAACTAAGCATCACATGCACTTGTTGATTCCATGTCCTAGTTGTGTCTTTCAACTCAAGCCGTACATACTCTTCTCGTACTCCTTCTACTAACATCATCCCAACGACAAAGAACAAAAACGCGTTACTATCTTATCATAATTTGAAAAACCTTTCCAACATTCGACAAATTCTGAGAAATCCATTAAATGGGTTAGGGTTAGACTTAGATCCAGATTTTTGTAATAAAATCACCGACAACCGCGTACCAGAATTGTATAAAAATGAAGGCACTTCCTCCTAGGATTTCTGTGTTCCAGGTTGATATATCATTGATTGCTTTGTAAGAAATTCCAAATGGGGCCTATTTCCTCTCTGGTTTTGCTCATTTTAGGTTTGTTTTTGGTGGGGATCAACGGTCAGGGTAACGGTTGGATTCATGCTCATGCCACTTTCTATGGTGCCAATCAAAATCCTAGCACTCTTGGTAACTCACAATTACATTTCACCAAGTCTCGATCATTTTGTAAAAAGTGGCTTTCTTTTTTGCTTTTTTGTTTACAAAAGAAGTGTAACAGTGTTGTGTTAATATGATCAGGAGGAGCTTGCGGATATGATAATACGTTCCATGCTGGGTTTGGAGTGCATACAGCAGCAGTCAGCGGTGCACTTTTTAGGAATGGAGAGGCATGTGGGGCTTGTTATCAAGTAATGTGCGACTTCAAGGCTGATCCTAAGTGGTGTCTCCGACGTGCTTTTGTGACGGTAACCACCACCAATTTCTGCCCACCCAACAATAATGGAGGATGGTGTGATCCTCCTCGCCACCACTTCGACATGTCCATGCCTGCTTTTCTTCGCATCGCCAGACAAGGCAACGAAGGCATTGTTCCTGTACTATACAGACGGTAAATCTTAGAAATATGAATAATTTCAATCGGAATCAAATAGAAACAAGATATTTTCTTATCATTGATGAGTATAAGTATTTATTATGAAATCTTGAAGGGTGGCATGCAAGAGAAGAGGAGGAGTCCACTTCACATTGAGAGGACACTCGAATTTCAACTTGATAATGATATCCAACGTTGGAGGCAGTGGTGATATTAAGGCTGCATCGATTAGAGGGTCTAGGACAAGATCATGGGTCCCAATGAACAGAAACTGGGGTGCAAATTGGCAAAGCAGTGTTGACCTTAGAAGCCAAACGCTGTCGTTTAAGCTGACTTTGGTTGATGGAAAAACACTTGATTTCTTTAATGTTGTCCCTTCAACATGGAGGTTTGGACAGACATTTTCTTCACAAAATCAGTTCTCTTAGAAGAAATACAACACTTCCATGCATGTCCTGGAACACCCTTTTTAATTTGTACTGTTCCAGGACATATATAGTTCTTCACATTATTAATTAAAAGTTTAATTACAAATTATATGCACATAATTAACTCCAAAAAGTAGGAGTTTAATTATGCTTTCTTTGTATTTTGATCCAACCTTATCAATAAAGGAAATAATTTTCTTACTAATTCTTCTTTTCTTTTTATAGAAAAAGATAAAAATATATCTAATTCATATATATATATATATATATTTTTTTTATTTATTTATTAAAATGTGCTCATTTGAACGTTTCTAAAAAGTTCAGGCGTTTATTTGGACTATTTTAAAGAAAATTATTCCTCGATAGATGCGACGTCGTTTGCCTCTTTACCACCTTAGACCCTCTCTAAAACCCTAATCCCAATTCCCAAGCAACTATCTGCTGTCCCAGCTAGAACAGTCATTCCCTCGCTTACCAAATGGCGACAACACGATTCTTCGCGATCTTCAAAAGAACCCAAAGCCTAATATCAGATGCAGTCTTGAAAACAAGATACTACAGCAGCGCAAGCAATGATCTTTTTTCGATAATTATTCCCCTTGGTGACCCAGGTATCAGTTTGGCTCCAGTCCTTGATAAGTGGGCTGCAGAGGGCAGGAAGATCAATGGCTTCCAACTTCAAAGAATTGTCAGAGATCTTCGTGCACGCAGACGTTACACACAAGCTCTTGAGGTGAGCAAATTGTGATCTGCATTGCGTCTAATTTACTCTGTGTGGGTTTATTTATTTTTGAGAACCGAGGAATCTGGAGGAATAGGTTATAGGAAGTCTGAGTCTGATATTCCCCATTAGTTTAATTCAATTATATGACGGCTTTAATTAACGTTAATGAACTCTTCATACAAGTTAAAGGTTTTCTTTTATATAAAGATAAATTGAGTAAAACTAAGGGTTGAGATAGTCAGAAAATGAATCTCCCCTAAACTAAGCCTATACATTGCGACTGATTATTTTATTTGGTAATATATTTTTCTCTTTAAAAGTGTTTTTGATTTGTTGAAGTAAACATTAAACATAGCTGGTAATTTAATTAGGTGTGAATTTCATGCTACCGTATGATGTCCTTGTGGTAGGAATTTCGAAACCCACCTTTGTTACCAGTAAAGGAAGAAAAGCTCAAATTCACTCTGCAAAGCTTTTTGCTTTTTTGGTGGGTTGTAATACCTTATTCTTGTTTGTTTGTTCATTTTAAGACAGACATGTTAGAGTCTTCCCCACATACCCTATAAAGTCTGAAAATAGAACTGGTAATGGTGTAGGGTTATTTGTTTTTTCTCGTCATTTTGATATTAGGTTCGGTGCAGGTTTCTGAGTGGATGAGGGGCAAGGTAGTCAGCACATTCTCACCAGCTGATCATGCTGTGCAATTGGATCTGATCGGTAGAGTTCGTGGGCTGGAATCTGCAGAGAGCTACTTCCAGAATTTGGATGACCAAGATAAAATTGACAAGATCTATGGTGCTCTTCTAAATTGCTATGCTAGAGAAGGTCTTGTTGACAAGTCACTTGACCATGTGCGAAACATGAAGGAGTTAGGCTTCCATTTATCTTCTCTCAACTACAACGGCCTTATGTGTCTCTACACACGTAGTGGCCAGCTAGAAAAAGTTGTTGATGTGCTTTCAGAAATGAAGGAGAATGGTGTCTCGCCTGACAATTTTAGTTACAGAATTTGCATGAACTCTTGTGCAGCAAGATCTGATCTTCGTGGCGTGGAGAAAATTCTAGAAGAAATTGAGAACCAACCTCACATCTCCTTGGATTGGATTACTTATTCCACGGTAGCCAACATTTATATAAAAGCGGGTTTAAAAGAGAGGGCACTTATCTACCTGAAGAAATGTGAAGTAAAGGTGAATAAAGATGCACTAGGCTACAATCATTTGATTTCACTTTATGCAAGTATTGGCAATAAAGATGAGATGATGAGGTTATGGGCTCTTGCAAAAGCCAAGTTTAGAAAGCAAGTCAACAGAGATTATATAACCATAATGGGTTCCCTAGTCAAGCTTGGGGAGTTTGAAGAAACTGAGAAATTGCTACAAGAGTGGGAGTCATCTTGTCAATGGTATGATTTCAGAGTTCCAAATGTTCTCCTTATCGGGTATTGCCAGAAAGGATCAGTTGAAAAGGCTGAAGAGAAGCTTCGGGATATAGTGAAAAAACAGAAGACTGCAACTCCAAATAGTTGGTCTATTATTGCAGCAGGATATATGGATAAGCAGAATATGGAGAAAGCTTTTCAGTGCATGAAGGAAGCACTAACTTCGCAGGCAGAAAATAAAGGATGGAGGCCCAAACCTAACATGATTTCTAGCATATTGAGTTGGCTTGGTGATAATGGGGATGTTGAAGATGTAGAAGCATTTGTCAGCTTATTGGAGAATAAGGTTCCAAAGAATAGGGAACTTTATCATACCCTAGTTAAGGCCTATGTCAGATGTGGCAAACGGGTCGATGGTCTTTTGGAGAGCATGAAGGCTGATAAAATAGATGTAGATGAGGAAACAAAGACAATTCTTGGCTCAAGACAGCAAGAATGTTGAATTACGCAATTGCTTTTAAGGGGTTATTCTTCTTTATCATAGCAAGCTAACCTGAAGTTAGTTAGTTGTTCAGGTGGATTCTGGTGTTAGACATGTTGCCATTGCTAGCAATGTGTATGTAAAGGGTCAACCAAGCAATCCGAAAATCTATTTTCATATTTGATATTAGTTAAATTATCATCATTTGTTCAGATTTTGAATTGCTACAATGGAACTTGTGGATCATCTATTCTGCAGTTTTTGTAACTTTACCTTGTGTAGGAAAAACAGAGTACGGTTCTGCATTCTGATTTCACACGGTGTGCTTGTCATAGGAGCTGCTGGACAATGTAAGTAGGCTTCAACAATCCATCTTTCCATTTCAGTTGTGCCTGTTAGGCAGAGGCTGAATAATATGCAAGCTCTGTAATTCATAGAAGAGAGTGATTTTGACGAGTATGTCTGCCTTACTTTGGTAGAGTAAATCGTAAAAAGAAAAAAAAAATCGAAGGTCTTTTTTTAAGTGAACACAGCCACCCCCACCCCTTCCAAAATGAAGTGTTAAATTGCATTTTTGTATCACTTGATTTATAAAAATCAACACAAAAGGGTATTTGCACCCAAACTTAGAGGAAGGAAAGGTGCAACCCGCTTTCTAAATATGGAAGGAGATCTCTTCCAACTAGAAAGTGTATGGAAAGCCTCTTAGAGAAGGCAAGAAACCAACTAATTATCTAGAGAAGAAAGAAAAAAGAGCATTATTATGCGACAAGTTTAGTTGATCTAACTTATTTCGTTTTATTAATACAATCGAGGGATTAATTTTTATGAAATGTAATTTTAAGAACTATTATAAAAGTATGGTTATTTTTATAATAGTTAGTTATAATAGACATTTTTAACGAAAATAAATAACTTGAGATTATACAAAAAATGTCATTTGATATGATGTTCTATTTAGAAAGTGTACGTTCTTAAAAATGCTATTATTAATGATATTTTTAAAAGCATACTTTTAATTAAAAAGTTGAATCGAACATATTTAATTTAATTATCAGTTTGATTTTAATTAATTAAATTAAAAAATAGAATTAATATATATATATATATATATATTGAAACACTAACTTCCGAATTCATTTTTTCTTCATTCTCACTTGTTTTACACCGCCTAGAGAATGGGTAAATATCACAGAATATACTTAAACTTTGAGTGTTGTAACAGTAAGGTCCTTAAACTTCAAAATGTAATATAAAAATACCTGAACTTTGAATTTTGTAACATAAAAATCCTCATTACCTACAGTAGCCGGTTTCCCAGTAACAAGCTGACGTGGCTTGTTCATGTGGGAGCTGAGTCATCTATTCATACCCCATGTGTTCTCTCTCCTCTCTCTTTTCTCTCTCCTCTCTCCCTCTTTTCTCCCTCCCACGAAAATCCTCCGGCGTTATTACCGCCCGAGCCACTCCCACTGCGCCCATTTGCTCCGTTGATGCCACTGTTATCGCCACCGGCCCTTACGTCATTTCTCTGCAACCGCCCTTACGTCATTTCTCTTTCTCTCTCTCTCTGTCCCTCCCTCTCAAGTTTATTTCTATCTCTCCATCTTCCTCGATTCTTGATTCTTACGCTTTTTTATTTATCCAATTCAACACTTGTGATTTCGTATCATTTCTGTTTTCCTTTTATGGATAAGAAGATCAGAAGAGAAGAAAAGAAAACGATAAAGAAATGAATTCTTGACTGTAACAGTTTCTTTGCTTGTTCAGCTTTAACACTTCCATTAACTGACTTCAGGATTTTGTTCTTATCTCTATGCCGAAGGCAAGGAGATGAAATAGCCAACTGCAATTGGGTTCTTTTGATTTGATTTTGTTCTGTATCTTATGGATCTGCAATTGGTGAAAAAGGGTCTTCTTGATCATACCCTGAAAAGGAAGATATTGGTTGCTTTGCTGGCCTCTATCTGTTTCTCTACCTACGCTGCTTATAGAGTTTATCATTTACCCTCAATTGCTTGGAAAAGAAAACGAATTTCAAAGCTTTTAGGGGTTTTATTTTCTATAGCAGAAGTTGTCTCTGATTCTGCTGAAACAGTTGGAATCATCTCCAAGGATTTGAAAGATTTTCTGCAGTCAGAATCAGACCAAATTCCTAATAGTCTCAAGCAAATTTCTAAAGTTGCAATATCATCTGAGTTTTCAGAATCTGTAATTGGCTTTACAAAAGCTTTAACTTTGGGAATTTTGCGAGGTTATCAATCCAGTGCAAGAATTAATCACGACGCCACCTCTCCAAGTTGCGACTCCAAAATCACGAATTCTCTCACCAGCACATTTGTTTGAACTGTATTCTCTATGCAAGAAAGAGAGTAG
>CAOGCB010007724.1:0-16880 GCA_948266635.1 Cnidoscolus chayamansa
TATAAAACGGGCAAGAATTGCTTCTCCTTTCAGATTCGCATTGGCGTATATTTTAACAAGAACCCGTCGAGAAGAAGACAGATCAGCGTAGTTGACACGTGGCAATGAGTGGGCCCTGCGGCGTCACTATCTACCCTCTGACCCTGTGACCTCTGACAAAAATGTTTCTCAGAAGCCTCTTTATCACCACCACTGCCTCCGCCTCAGCCTCAGCCTCAGCCTCCTCCGCCAGCTGCTTCTCTTCTTCCTCTTAATACTGGGAGTAACCGTTTTTTTTCCCTTTGTCATTTCTCTCTCTAATAATCTAGAACACATCTCTGTTACCTGAACCACAATCTCTTATTCTATTACTACTTTAGCCTTTTTCACATCATGATCACTAGGGCTCAGAATCCGATCCGAGCTTGAAAAGAAATGCCTGATTTTTAGTTCAATTTTCGGTTTCCTTTAGAAATGTCTGTTGCGGAGCTAAAGGCCCGCCATGTTGTCGCCACTGAGACGGTGAATAGTCTCAGAGAACGCTTGCAGCAGCAGCGCCTTCTGTTGCTAGACACTGATGGTATTTTCTTCTTCTTTTGCTTAGATTTATTGCTTCTTTTTTTTATTTTTTATTTTTTATTTTTTTTATCGTGTTTGTCAAATTAGGCATGTGTGTTCGTTTCCTCCTTTTTTTTTCTTTCTCAAAAATTAGATCTGATTGAAGTTTTGTGGCAGTTGCGGGATACGCGAGGGCTCATGGGAAATCTCCTGTAAGCCTCGGGCCTACCGATCTGGTGTGCTGCAGGACTCTTCAGGGACATACTGGCAAGGTGAATCGAAAACTTTCACATTTGTACTTTTGTTCATAATTTTCCTTTTTTTCCTGTTGGATTTACTTGTTTCTTGCTTCTTAGTGTTCTTAGCATTTGTTTATTGGTGGGGTGGTCAATATATTATGCTCTTTGTTCCTTTCGATTGTTTGTTGTTAGGATAGGAATTGAAGTATGTGGTGAGGGTTGTGGTTTAATACCAATGTCAGCATAAGGACCAAAATGGAGAACTTTAGGAATGTGTAGTTTTTGGGAGAAAATAAGCATAACTTGAAAAAAGGGGCAATGAAGTAGGAAATATAGTATCCATGAAGATCTCCTGTGAGGAAATAATGTTAATTTAACTCCAAATTCTACTCGAGTGAAACTGAAAACATAGGAGCAGATGACAGATTCTTGTTAAGGATATTTACAGTGGTTATATGGTATTTATGGTTTTTTAGATACAAAATTAAACTGCTGCATCTTGATGATATGCTGGTATGATTAGTATGCATTCAAAGGAGAGGGAGTAGGAGGCTGCACGCAAAGGGAAAGGAGAAACCTATAGTTCACCTTTGACTTGTGGCTGGTGAGAGAGACCAGCTTTTTGGCCTTGTGCTATCTTTGCTTATGCTTGTTCAGTAAGCTCTTTTACAAGGCATTCAACAAATAAAGGCATGCCAACTATCTTCTGATGAAAAGAATTATGTGTTTGTGATCTAAAGTCTAGATTTTGGTCTGTGGAGTAGAAGATATAAGGAGAATTCTATTGGGATCCGTCATATCCCTATTAGTCTGCTTAGCACTGTATTTTAGACAGGGAGTAGTCATAAGAGAAAATGTTAACTTCTCGTCTCTGGGTTATTATGACAATTATGGAACAGTCTTCAAAATCATCTTCCAACATGAAGAAACATGGTAACTTCTATAGGATATATCATGTAGCAGAATAGCATTCAGGCTGACAAGTTAAATGCATTTAGTTCCTAGAGTTTTATCTCATCACTAATGATAGACATAGAATAGGGTCTTATTTACACACAAGCACCATTTTCTTATCATTGTCCTTATTAGAAAAACCCTAAATAGTGATTGATGATCATCTCAGGATTTTAGTATACGCTTTTAAAATAAGTCTAAAAAGGCTTTAAGATATTGTCTTAATTAATTGGGTCTTTTGTTTTATGTCTCGATCTGCTGATGTTTGCTTATGGCTGGTGAGAATAAGTAATTTATAGTATCTTACTGGATTCTCCTCTTCCTTTCTCTCCCCCTTCTCTTTTTTATTTCACTTTTTTAGTTTCCTCATAGTCATACCTGACCATTGCCTGAAGGAAATTCAGGTTAACGCATGCTTGATACTATTATTTGCATGGGAAAATCCATAAAAAGATATAATGGAATTGTCTAATATGACAGTCCTATTGCTGATAGAAAGAGTCAAGAGGTTTTGCCTTCTATTGATAAAATGAAACTGAAACCTAATGTTTCATCCCTTACTCTATTGTTATAGTGGGAAATGCTGTTTACTAATTATCATATTAATATCTTGCAAACTTTCTTCTTATTCTTTTGTTTTTGTTTTCATCTTCTACTTATTCTCTCTCTCATGCACAAAACTTCCTACTCTTACATTCTCTTGGCACTAAAATGTCAACTAACATCAATTATATAAATTGTTCAATGTGCACAACCTCACATGTGGCTAGAATTGTCAACTTCTAGATTAGAAAAGATCCTATTTCAATGTCTGGAATGCTTGTCTCACTAACTTGTTTCCCATTCGTTTGCTGCCCAGCAGAATTTGTAGTCATATGTTAATAATTTTTCATGTAGTTATTTGGCTGGTCTATTATGTTTTAGGTAATTCTTGAACCGCAGGTGTATATATATATATACTACATAAAACTTTTAACATTTAAAAGTGTGGATGTCAATCTGTTTATGTGAAAATTTGAGACACTTTATGACTTCTGATAGTAGTTTTGATGTGTTAACATCAAACTTCAAAGCACCAAGTGAAAAAAAAGGCTCACTTGAAGTTAACCAATGTGCTAATTTATTTTCTGAAAATTGGTTCTTAATCTTTAAAAATTATGCAGGTGTATTCATTGGATTGGACTCATGAAAAGAATCGAATTGTCAGTGCATCTCAGGATGGGCGGTTGATAGTGTGGAATGCTCTAACAAGCCAGAAAACTCATTGCATAAAGTTGCCTTGTGCATGGGTCATGACTTGTGCCTTCTCTCCAACTGGTCAATCTGTTGCTTGTGGTGGTCTTGATAGTGTTTGCTCTATTTTCAACCTGAATTCACCAATCGATAGGGATGGGAATCTGCCAGTATCAAAGATGCTTAGTGGGCACAAGGGTTATGTTTCCTCCTGTCAGTATGTACCAGACGAGGACACTCATCTAATTACAAGTTCTGGTGATCAAACTTGTGTTCTGTGGGATATTACAACAGGCCTTAGAACTTCTATCTTTGGAGGAGAGTTTCAGTCTGGACACACTGCTGATGTATTAAGGTACTATAGGTGATTTCCAAGTTAATTTTGGGTTAATTATTTTAGCATCCTGTCCTTGAGGGATGTAATTTTACAAGAAATTCTTTCTTGTGGTTCCAAATTTTTGGTTTCTGATTACAACATCTATATGCAAAATTTATATTCAAAATTTTGATCACTTAGTACTTATGAGTGAAGCATGAAATCAAATAACAACCATTATGTAACATAATTGTTGTTATGTAATGGTATTTTGAGGGTTGTTACCTGTTTCACCATGTTTATAGACCCCCCCACCCACCCCACAGACACACTCTTTGCTGGTATAATGGTTAGGTAACGGCCGTTATCAACCAATTATTTGGCTCATCAAAATTTTTATTAAATACATAATTATTTTAGCTATAAATTGAGTAAGAAAAATAATTTTTAAGAATTATAGATTTATATTTGTTGAGAGTATAAATCTCACATTAGTTAGGTATGAGAAATATATACTATTTATAAAGTCTTGGCAATCATCCCATCACGAGCTAGCTTTTGGGGTGAATTAGGCCTAGGCCTATTGTCTTAACATGGTATCAGAGTCTCCGATTCGATGTTGGGCCTCCCATTTGTATTTGTATTAAGCGTAATGGGCCTCCCATTTGTATTTGGGTTAAGCGTAATGGGCTTTCCGTTTGTGTTTATATACTACTTATGAGGTATTAGGCAATCCTTCCCTCTTGAGCTAGCTTTTGGGGTGAGTTAGGCCCATGCCTACTTTCTTAACATGGTATCAGAGCCTCCGATTTAATGTTAGGTCTCCCATTTGTGTTTGGGCTAGGCGTAATGAGCCTCCCGTTTGTGTTTGGGCTAGGCGTAATGGCCCTCCCATTTGTATTTCATGCTCCAGTCAGTCTGAGTGCGAGGGGGAGTGTTGAGAATAAAAATCCCACATTGATTAGGTATGAGAAATTGTTGACAGACTTGGAATATTAAAGTTCTTCTTTGATTAGGATTCTTCCTTAATTAAGAATTCTAACTCTATTAGGATAGCTTTCCTATATATACACATGTATATATCTTGTAAACATTATTAGAGAATTTAATAAAATAAATTTCCTAAAAATCTTTAGAAATATATACTACTTATAAAAACTTGGCAATCCTCCCCTCACGACTAGCTTTTAGGGATGAGTTAGTCCTAAGCCTACTTTCTTAACAATATTCTTTATTTAATATATTTATGCTTATTATATAATTGTGTATCTTAATCTTTACTTAGCCATTAAAACCTATGACTGTGGCCACTAACGTAGGCACAAATTATTTAAAGCTAGATTCTTAAATATATCCAAGGAATCTTGAAGTTCCTCTTCCAGTAGTTATTATTATTAGTATTGTTATTATTGAGATTGTGGCATCTTATTGGTTTGTGGTCCACTTTATCACAAGTGTGTGATGGAATAAACATCATGCCTATTAACAATGCCATAATGAATTTGGTTAACTGTTGCAATTGATTAGGTTTTCCCTTAGTTCATGAAAGGATTATGAGAAAATCATATGATTGATTTGCAAAATCATCGACTTGTTTAATGTTTGTATTAAAGGTTGATGTATGTTATACTATATATATATATATATATATATATATGTTGTATCTACCACTTAAAATATGGATTCTTATGTATTATGTGAACGCACACACAAGTGAATTAACTGTAGTTTTTTGAGGTTTTGAATGAAATGTAGCTTTTCAAGGTTTAGTATAGGCTCTTCATCGCATATTGCCATAAATCCTTCTCCTGTTACTTTCTCGTATCCTTTCTTGTAATCTAAATTTCAACAAAATATGAAAGGAATTTTTGTCATAGTACTCTTTCCAGGGCTATTTTTAAAATATTAAGCATTCCACATTTCAGTGTTTCTGTCAATGGATCAAACTCAAGAATGTTTGTATCTGGTTCATGTGATTCAACTGCCCGATTGTGGGACACCCGTGTTGCAAGTCGAGCAGTCCGCACTTTTCATGGCCATGAGGGAGATGTCAATGCTGTGAAGTTCTTTCCAGATGGCAACAGATTTGGAACTGGGTCTGATGATGGAACTTGCAGGTTGTTTGACATTAGAACTGGGCACCAACTTCAAGTATACCATCAGCAGCATAATGACAATGAGGTCCCACAGGTGACATCTATTGCATTCTCCATATCAGGAAGACTTCTCTTTGCTGGATATTCAAATGGCGCTTGCTTTGTTTGGGATACTTTATTAGCACAGGTATACACGTACTCTAATTGAGTGCAGTATGTCATACTTGTGTTCTCAAGGGATTGAATTTTCTTTGCTGCACAAATTAGCTTGTGCTAAATCAGAAGTTAATCTTGCATATGTTTTTCTTTAAGCCCCACGAAAAACACTTCTATTTTTGTTTTTCTATTCATCTGTGCTATTGTTACTGTCATGCATGTAGGAACAATTCTTTTGTCCTTTTAAGTTAAATTTTAACTAATTTCCATGTAGATCTAACATATTTGTTTATTTTAGTATTGTTCTCCTCTCACCTCTGTACAAATTTTAGGTTGTCATCTTATGCTAGTTCTTTAATCGACACTGGTCTTTCATGCGAATTGGTAATTTCTGTCATTAGATCATTTATTTGAAAAAGGGTTGATAGCAAAAGCAAAAATTAGAAAGGCTTGGTCATAGTCGCAAATTTGAACAGATTTTTTTGTAGGAATAACTCTTTAAAAAAAAAAACAGAAACATATAAAAACTGAGTTCAGTTACCCCCCTTGAGTGTGGGTTATCTATGTCCTAAGATGCATTTCAGGAAGTGTCTGGTCTAATAAATTTAGCCTTTATCCTTAAAAGGAAATGGAAAGTCCTCACATATGCCATTTTGGTTAGAGTCATAACCTGTCGATGCTGAACCTTACATTTTTTTTTTCTGTTTCTGCATGTTTGCATGAATTGTGGCTAATCTTGTTGGCCATGACAGTGAACCTGTTGACTTGAATTACACTTTTGTTATTTTGCAGGTTGTTTTGAACTTGGGATCTCTGCAAAATTCACATGAGGCCAGGATAAGCTGTTTGGGCTTGTCAGCTGATGGAAGTGCTTTGTGTACAGGAAGTTATGATACAAACCTAAAGGTTAGTTTGGAGGACTCTCCCTTGGCTTTTCATTTGATGCCATGTGATTTATGTGACAGAATTGTTTCCTCAATACAAGCCTGCTTAAAGAACTTCTTAAAAAAATTGTGGAATTGTCATAAATTCATAGTCTGTGTTGCAATAACTTAAAGAAGTTTTACAAACTCATGTCAAGTCTGTTAGGCACCTTTTAATTTTGCTATTAGCTAGATGAAAGATTTGAAGTTTTCTTTTTTCTGATTGGACCCCAATGTTATAAAACGGGCGCCTTTATGTATTTATCAACTCCTTTTTCCTGTTGTTTTATGATATTATTCTGTCATTTTAGATGTACATTATTCTATTTTTGGTCTTTTGGAAATGAATATTTTACGAACCTAAGCATTTTGGAAAGATCATTCTTTTCGATTTAAACTGTTGTATCATTTTTATAATTCCATGTGCATGTGGATAAACATTAAAATTTAATGCAACATTTGCTGTTGGAAGCATGTAAACATTTTGTTTTATTCATATATAAAATATAAAATGCATTATATTTGATGATCATTGTAAAGGAAAAAAGGAAAAGGCTTGTATATCAACCCAACGGAAAAATCTTGCTATCACTGTTATGTTGACATAGGATTAATAGCTTTTAAGTTTGTTTATCAGTGTAAAAGGGACCTTGAATTTTCCGACATATAGAATTAATACAAATTTATTTTTAATCTATTTGTTTCTGGATTTAAATTTGTGATCAGCTGTAAACTTCCAAAGAGATATAACGTTTTTTTTTTTTTTTTTTTGTTCTGGCACAGATTTGGGCTTTTGGAGGCCATAGGAAGGTGATATGAGAAGCGAGAAGTTTCTTTGCTGTTCTCTCATGTAAAGGGTTCCTGCAACCCGAAGAATGGCCTTGTGTAGGCTTCCTTTCCTTTGGCAGAATTCGTAGCGTTCTTTTGTAAGTTAATGTGAAGAAATCAAAGAATCTTCAACTATTTATCGCTGCTGGTAATCGTTTTTATAGAAAGAGGGAAATGTTGCTAGAAAACTTGAACAGTTGGGCCTTCACCCCGCCAATTGTTTTTTCTCCTTTGGATTCTTTGCCCAACTTTTTAACAGGAAAACTAGAACTGGATTGTCAGTAGTGGAAGTCTCGTTATTTTAATCTTCAGTAAAATCGATTAAAACAGTGCCCATTAAAATCGAATCTTTGAGCCCACGGTTCAAAAACTACCGGCATCCTTTTCAATTCAAAAGTATAACTTAAATACCCGTGTTTCTACCACAAAGAATACATGGTTTGTACCTTTCAAAGAGATTTTTGTTATGAACACAATCAAATTGAATATGGTTCATATTCTTACCTTCAAAGGGCATCTAGCAATTTTCAGTGGGATTGTTGCTTATTTAGATACACAACACCGAAAAGGATAAGTTAAGAAAAGAGGAGTATTCAAATAGAAATAAGTTGACTTTCTGAAACGGTTTTGTATTGTACTTCCAAATCAGGAATGGCGAATACCATATAGCTCTTAAAAGTGTGGACAAATATTTCAATTCATTATAACTTTGATTCTGAAAAATGAAAAAAAATGACATTTCCCAAAATTCATATCCCCATTAGTTTCATCAAGCAAGCTTTTGATGAAAAACCTATCTTTGATCTCAATTAAAATTTTTAAAAGCAAAACAAAATAGATCTAATTTGCATGAAATAAGAGTATTATTGCCAGATCAAAAGACGATAAACAAGCTCTGGTATAAATGCAAATCATTGCCCGTAACAGGAAAGCTCAGCTCCACTCAACTCTTTTCTATAACGAGCATTACTTGTCTGCTTGCAGCTATCAGCCTCTGTACTGTCCACATTCACAGAAACTGAAATGACGGTCAAAAAGTGGACTGCAACAATCACTGGGAATTAGCCGCTTGCGACAATCTCATGGATGACATCACTGACAGATTCATCTTCAGATCTGACAGCCATTTTCATTGCTACCTCCTTTGGACCACCAATTCCAAATTGCAACCGCACCAGGACTTTCACGTTGCTAATGAAAACACCAGAGAGTAGGCAGGTGTGTGACCTTGAATTGTTTGGGACTACCTCCGTGCCCTGGACAACCCCAGTTGATATATAGAACATGTTACGAGGACATATCCAGACAGAGTACGAATAGAGAAAACAAAGAAAAACAAGGACCAAAGGCAATCATATGCAACTGTGAATGACAAATCTGAAGATTATATAACAGTTTGCTTCTTCAACAATTCATTGGCAATAAATGTCGATTAAAAAAATAGAAAACATCACAGGTTTCAGCTCTTTATGATGATCCCTTTTCTTTATATGCAATGAGGAAACAAGGTTTTAGGCCATTTCTTGGGTCACACGTTTATTCAAAGAACTCCAGTAAATAACTGATTATTATGAGATTAAATAATAACAAACTGACCTCACAGGGCTGCATGCCAAGAAGGCTGATGACTGCACTAACAGCTTCAGCCAAGCTCTCCCTTGGGCCAAGGCCATATTCATCCACACGCTCAAAATCAGGGCCCATGCTTTCCCATGCATTCCTGAAATTGGAGACCCCAACTTTCATCATGTAATCTGCTGCAATCACTTCCAGGTCCTCAAGTTGGTATTCATCCTCTACGCCATCATCCTCTGCTTCACCAGTAGTTGGATCAACCTGGAGAAAAAGCATCCAAACAAAGAAATAAAAAAAGATACATTTGTGACTACTCTTTGAACAGTTTTTATTGAACTACCTTAAAACACACAATATTATAAACCTACAGATAAAAAGGCACTTTAACCAGCAACTCCCTTCATATAAATATGCAAGTAAAACCACTTCAACAACCATGTTGGAATTGATGAAATTCCATGCACCAATTCAAGAGGGAGTGATATGGAAAGTTGATGTGTTCTATATATGCTTATTTAAGGGGATTTTACATATTCCTATTTAGCTGGAGAATCCCTTAATTTATGATATCATGCCATATATATCATGGATCTTCCATTATAAATAAGGAAAGTTATGTATTATGATAATGGCAGACAATTAAATAGACATAGCCTTTGAGATTGTGCCCATGGACATAGGTTCTCATAGCCGAACCAAATAAGTCTTTTCATGTTATTTTCTTCTTTCTCCTATATTATTCTAACTTTAACATGGTATCAGAGCTTTAGAGTTCTTTAGGGCTTTGGGTACCATTCACAGCCTAATTTTTTACATCTGGTTGGTGTGATCGGTTTTGGAGTTTCGGCTCTTTTGAGTTACAATCAATAATAGTGTTACCAAACCGTTGCAAGTCTACACACGTCACACACATAGGCAGAAGTCAAAACAGACACGCATTGAACTCCTAGACTAATGGCCATGTGCACTAGACCCACTCACCTGGTTTGATCATTTTTCTGCATTCTGTTTCAGTTTTAGTTGTGGTTCCTGTTTTGTAGGAGGGAATTCCTCCACTTTCTTTTATTGTTCCCAGTTGTAGGAGGGTGATCCTCCACTAGAAGTTACGCTCCCCTAATATAGGGAGGTAGTTATGCTTCACTTATGTATATAAACAATAAAAACATCAATAAGAGGGCATCAAAGATCTATTAAAGTTCTTGAGCACTTTGTCTCAAAAGGTCCCAGGTTCTCTCTCTAGAGCCTGAAATATCAGACACCATAGGTAGCAAGAAGAAAAATCCCAACCTATCCTCACCAACACCATCCACCCCTCTACTCATAAGACCAATAACTAGATCCTTGACTCGGGACCATATCAAATAGTTACCACATCTTGCCATTTGGGTTGATAAAGGCTGGTGTTAAGGTCTATTTGTGTTGGCAACATTTTGTTTTTCTTATTAGTGAATGGCAGTATCTCGTTGCAGTGAGGATATTTCAGAGATGCTGCTTTCTCGCCCATTGGATACTCCTGTGAGGGTGTTCCTCAAGTTTGGACAGCCATTATATCATATCCTTGTAAGCTGTTGGATAAAGGTCCACATACTGTTTACTTTTATTTTTCTTTTCTCTCTTCACCTTTACCTTCAGAGAGGATAGTACAAAATTGTGAGTTGCTTTGTATTGATATTTCCCCGCTATTGCTTTGTATTGATATTTCCCCGCTAAGAGCAATCTTCGGAGTTGCTTTGTAAATATTTCCTTGCTAAGAGCAATCGTAGGAGTTGTTTTGTGCCTTGGTAGTTGGTACTTTATGTGGGTGCACTTGTGTAGGTGTTCTGGAATCTACCTTGTGAGTTGTTGATTGTGTTTTTGGTTTCAAGAAGAATCTCATCAAGGGGGGTTGGAATTAATGAGATTCCATGTTCTCACTTAAGTGTAATGGAAAGTTAATGTGTCTTTCTATATATTCCTATTTAGTTGGATAATGAATCTCTTAATTTATCATATCATGCCATATATGTCTTGGATCGTCCATTATAAATAAGGAAGCTTGTGCATTATGAGAACAGAATACAATTAAATAAAGAATGTTGCCCTTTGAAGTTTCGTGTCTGTGGGTGAAGACTCTCATGGCCAAATCACGTAAATGTTCTCATGTTATTTTCTTCCTTCTTTGTTATCATTCTCACTTTAACAAACCACAAACAAAACTGAAGAGGTTATTCACATCAATTTAGGAAGAAGGTATATGTACCTCATTAACAATGAATCTCAACATATTTGAAAACTTTCCAACAGCTGGGACTCCCTCAGGCTTCTCAAATGCCACAAAAGTTTGTCCAGGTGAATCATAAGAAAGAGATCTTAAAGGCTTGGATGCTAACTCAGAAAATTCCTCTGCTTCTGAAGCATCCACAATAACAGTAACCTGACAACAAAAGTACGCATTATAAGGATAACCTTGAGCATATAGGCTTGGGAGAAGATGAAGTAATTTCTATCTTAAAATCAGTCATTACATTTTCCAGTAATTGATCTGGCATTGTGTTGGTGCAATTGTACTGGAACACAACATGCCCATCAAAAATATGCTTAACAACATTAACTGCATATTCCGTCTCTGCTTCTGTAAGTTCCACAGGTGATGAAGACTGTCCAAGAAAAATACAGATATATAGCACATAAATCAGGTCAAAGAATTCATTCTATTCAAATTGTAACATGCAGCTAATTTGTTAAAGAAAACTACCTTGAAAAGCTTGCCAAAGTTTGAGAACTCTGGGATGGAGGAAAGAAGCCTTTCATAAGCATCAACAGTAGATGGAGGACCAGTGGGAGGTGCACCAAGACCAGTTGGCTTCTTGCCTGGGGCTTTTTTCTCTGCAAGTGGCTGAGACTTATCTTCCTTTGGCACAGAATCAATATCAAAAGGCTCTTCTGAAGGCTCCTGCGTCAACAATAGATCCATTAAAATGCTGACAACCAAAATACACAACAGGCAGAAAAGTAAGCAATTATTTCTAGTGAAAAGGAATGTTCCCACTGCTTCATAAATATTATTAATGTTCATTAGGCGATACTAGAATTAATGCCTTCACAAATTGCTCATTCTCATTCCAAGAATAATGTTCCAAGTCATCTAGATTCTACTACACCATTATCAACTAGGTTCTACAGACTTGCACTTGATGATGTCTTTTTATGTCACTTGCAGGCCATAGGATGAAAATTTAGCAGGTTCCTTGATGTCAACTATCATCTGCTTAGAGTATTTCCATAGAAGCATGGTAAAGAATGATGCCAGTGGCTCCTTTGAAGTGGCAGAGATAGATTATATATTATTGGAGGTTATCATTATCTTTATCTCCTAAAATTTTCAACCAAGTTAATACATTTATTAAAGTTAAAATTTTTTTTTTCTATAATTGTCATTTCAAATATAATCACATCAATAAGCGGTGAATAATTTGTGTTATGGAAATAGGGCCATCTAACAGAAAAAGACTCACATAATTTTTCAAGCTTGTCTCCAGGTTAACTAGCGGGATATCTAGTGGACCAAAGAGAAAAGCTTGGATGTCTTTATCAGTTTCAATGACTTGACCATCAGCACCAAGTGTATTAAGATAAAGTGTTGCCCTATCACGAACCTGCAAGACAAGTCAGCAGATATAACAAATTTAACATGTAAAACAATCCTTATAGGAACCATGAAGAAGAGATTATAGATAGCAATACAAACTCAAATATGTACAGGCTTCCAAACAAATGCACAAAAAAATCAATATGGGAAAACTTCAGAAAATCAAACGTTATATAGAAACTCGCCTCATCATCGCCATCAAAGAGGCAGCGCCTCAGCAGAACGAAAATGCGTGGCTGGATAGAGAGCATAATAATTTTAAATTACAGTCAGTAAAAGATAATTCACGTAGAGTGATTGAAGCAGATTACATAAGCACACATGTGAATAATACCTTTAATGCATCAACTAAAGCACCAAACTTTGCTAATGTGCCAACTGCAGCAGCCCGAACAGTTGCATTCTCAAGATGCACACGATTGTATATGTAGCGTATATATTTGCTGGGATCTGAGGCCTTTGGCCCCTCGATTCCTAAGAAATGGAGTATCTAATAACAGAAGTAGGATAAAGTACAGAACAAAAGAAAATGACCAGAGTTCAATCAACTAGAATCATATTGGTGGATAGATGTCTCACCTGTGTTGAAAGGTATGTAAATTCACAATCTTCAATGAACTCAGACAAATGAAGCAACCCACTTTCCTTTGCTTCAGGGATATCTCTTATCAGGATCACTATGGAATCTACAATTGCCTTTTTATACTCGAATCCACCTTCTTCTCTGAGGACATTGCTTAAAAAGTTCATTCTGAATACAACATAACAAGAAAAGAGAATTAGCTCATGATGTTGACAGTTTTAAAACAAGAGAAGCAAAAGCAGGTAAAATATTACTCACAATGATCTGTACTTTAAGGGAAATTTCAAACAAAGTGATCTTATGGCTTCCACCACAACAATTTTAAACTCATCACCAATATCTGACATGAAATTTGTTATTTGCTTCATCAGGCGATCCACACTTGATTCATTTCCTGTCTTAAGCAATGTTGTGATTGCAAGTGTGGAAATGCTCCTGTTCTGGTCAGAAATTAAACTCTCCATATCAATGTTGCAGTTAGTGACAGCCATTGGATGAGTCATGGCCACCTGCAAATTAAAGAAATTTTCAGTACACAATTCTTTGAATCCTTGAAACTTACAAAAGAAAACCACCACCATTCCCCTCAGACAAGTAATGCCCCCACACAGAGTTCTTTATCCCAAAACATTTTGAAACAAATTGCACAAGTACAGCCTTTATTTGCTTAAAGAAAATCAGTCTACCTTGTTCAAAGTGCGGACTGCCGCAAATCTCATCACAGGTTTGGAAGAACTCAAAAAGAGCTGCAGAACAGTGATTGCTGGAGTCAATTCTCGGCTTGTCACTCCGCTAAGCTCAGTAATAGCCCTGGCAGCCTCAAAGATCACCATTTCAGCCTTATGGCGTAGACAACTCTCAAGAAAATCATAGAAGGGACGGTCCCCTGACTGTAAGTTAGCAGCTGACTCACGAATAACCTTCACATAATAATAATTTTGTTTTTATAGCTGCATAATAAGAATCTTTAGAACCATCAGAACAACATGTTTAAGGAGAAGTACAATCACCTGACTAGTATAACGTATCAAGAGACATTGAGCCAGTGGAGAGCGAACAGTTCCCCTAGTCAAACTGGTAACCAGTTTACTGACGGCTAGTCGATCATTCTGTCGTATCTGCAAGGGTAAAAGGCACAATGATCCTTAAATCATTTGTCCATCCAAGTCACATACAAGTTTACCAACAGTTTCTGCCCTATCAACTATTCCACTAGTGGAAAAGCACACAGGCTACAATGAAATGGACTTTCCCCAATCTCAATTGCAGGATGGATATGCATCTTAAAACTCCATAATATCTTCTGACCTTGTAATGCAGAAAGAATTTTTAACTAAGATTTTCTCAACGTCACATCAAAAGAACTATTATAATTGTCAACATCAAACATATTATTGCTAATTTGCTACTTATTGCTAATAAAACTAAAATCACTAGAACAAGTAATGGCTCAGCAACTAAATTAAGTAATAGAAACCTCAGCATGGCAATCATCCATAAATAAGCCTTGCACAACTACCAAAAAGAAAAAAGAAATGTATGAAAACACAAGAGTAAATACCCATATTTATTACGAATTGGAATAGGAAAGATAAACATACATATGCAGCCAAATGATAACAAGTGTTAAAGAATGCTAAGGAAGATTACAGAATGCTTGTTTTTATTGTTTGAAAATTAAATATTTGAAGAAAAGAATATGGCAGAATCTATATTTGGCAGTGAAGTTGTTAAGATTTCAATTTAAACTCAAAACCACTCCACGTATTCAAAACAAATCACCCCTTAGCAAGTTATATTCTATACCAATTGATCTTCAAAAACAAACTTTTATTCAGGTAACAATATTCAGAATTACATAATGCATTTGAATTGAATCTTACAACGTTACATTTAGTTTAACATCAAGCATGGAAGCTTATCAAACTGGAAACTTAGCATACCTGATGGAGCAATGCCAGTGCATGAAACTGTACAAGGGCAGCTCTAGACTGCACAGCTTCCTGAACCTCATTACTCCACCTCTTCACTATCTCTGGGTTAGTCTGCCAAACAGATAATAACATATTAGATCATACTGGAAACAATAATTTGAAACTATATAAAATAACATGCTACTAAGGCAATTCAATTTTACCTGTAATAAATGGATCCCACTAACCAAGGCTGCACTTGCAACCATTGGATTCTTGTCGACAATAGCTTGTTTCAAATATCGCTCAATTTGGGTAAGTAGGATTCCATCTGTTATCCGGCAAAGCACACGAATAGCATTTGCACGGTACATATCAGTCTTGCTATTCATGTCCTTCATAAGGGAGCTTGTGACAATGATAACCTTTTGGAGAAAGGAATATGTTACTCAGTGTCTAGCACAAAACAATAAATGCTACAACAACGTGAGATGCTAGTTAAAGAATAACAAAATAACCTCATCTGCTGATGGAGATAATTCCTTTATCATCAAATACACCATTCTCCTCAAACCTACATCTCTTGACTGAAAAAGCTTTGTCACAGCAAAGAAAACTTCTGTGGCTTCAATCTATAAAAGTAATTCAGAAAATATTTCAATATTCTATAATACAATGTACAAAATAGCTCTTTGTGGGTGATCTTGTTGATGATGAGACAATTAAGATGTAAGCTATCTAGCAGAAAAACGTGACCTTAGTGAATGTTTCTCCTTGGTTCAAAAGATAAAGAAGCTTTGTGATGACCTGCATGCAAATAGCATACCAAAATCCATTACAAAATCCCTGAATTCTCCCCCTTCCCCATTTTTCCTCTCTACTAGCACAAGCAGGTCTTACATATTGCAATTAGAAAATGACGCAGTATAAAGCAAAAACCTGAGAGCACTTCCTTGGATCAAGCTGAGGGTCATTAAAAAGCCTAGCTTCCTGAAGAACAGCTCCCTTCTCAATCCCCATAAAGGGAGAATACTCCTCTGTCAACAAAATAGATATTGCAAAATTATGCATGTTATTTCATCTTCAAACATACTGAACTATGATTGAAAAAATACCTTAATTTTCAGTCCATCAATAAAAAAACTAGGAGATCTATATTACTATTTCACATTAAATAAATCAAAATAGTAAGTGTACATAAAGAAACTAACATCGAGATTTAGCGCGTCAGCAAATACAAAGCACTGTCAGATGCCTGGAAATGAGTGCCTAAATTGTTGAATTTATGAACTTACCCGATAAAAAAAATGCACTCTCTAACAAACAAAACAACAATTATAGGGCCATGTAAATTAAGAATTAAAAATTACAAGCATCCAAACTACAAAAGTAAGATCAACTTATTCAAACACATTTACATTGTAACAGCCACCCACATTGGGATTCAGGGATTTGAAAAGCATGCACCAACTTTAATATTTGCATATAAGAACAGATATCAGATCAAACTAAAACTCCACCAAATCAACTAAAAAAAGAGCTAATATTAAGCTCTCAAAAAATTGACCTGGTACTATAGAAGACATGAGGAACCGTCTCTAAAATTGGAGAAACAACACGGATCTAGAAGCTAACGACTGATGTAATGCTGGTAAATCCAAATTGAAATGAAGGAAATGAAATCAAAGCAGGAAATATAGTGACAAAATGAGATGAAATCAAAAATGAAAAAGACAATGACTGATCCAGTACCTTCATCGTCGCGGTCGTCGTCTTTCTTTAAGAGAGGCTGAGCCATTGCTAAACGAAATCGGTCGTCAAGATCTGGCAAAGTTCCTTAATGGTATTTATAGATACCCGCTCTCTTCCTCTGTAAAATGCAGCAGTGTAATTTCGAAG
>CAOGCB010007729.1:0-22192 GCA_948266635.1 Cnidoscolus chayamansa
CGGAAAGCATTTTCTGAAGCAGGGGCAAGCCGTATGCAGATGAAATCGCTGCCGAGTTGTGAGCAAGAACTGCCTATTCCTCTCCTTTTAGTCGAGTTATTTTATACCTCTCCTTTTAGTCGAGTTATTTTATACCTCTCCCGACAAAGTCACATGCCAGGCTTTCAACCCGGCCTCCTGTAGGTCTACCAAACTAAAGGCCATCTCGCCTCTACCGACTCAGTGTAGCTAACCATTTTTCTTATCCTTTTGAGTCTGAATTCCTGAGTCCGAGCTAAAGAGCGTGAGAAACCCTATCTACACCTAGCCTTTGGGGCTAGCCTTCTCCAGCGTCTGGAAGCCAATCGTTAACAGTAAATCTCCCGTGAGTTGCCTTCATTCCCGCATTCACTCTAGCGGAACATAGAAAGAAGTGCCCTATTTAAAGAGCATCTTCGTGTCTTTCCCTTACGGTCTGAAGCAACTGAACGGAGTCCAACCTCAAAAAGGGGACATCATCCCGAACCTCCTAACATCTCTTCTTTATCAGTCACATGCCAGGCTTTTAACCCAGCTAACTCTCAAACTCAGTCAGGAACATAGAGAAATTGAGAAGCTCCGGATCTTTCTAATGAATTTACATATATAAGAGTAAGAGTCCCCTGGGTTAAGCACGCTAGCTCTTTAGTAATAAAAGAATCCGGTTACGGAGAGAAGGCTTGGCTTGGGTAGCTTGAGTGGAAACGAGAAGAAGAAAATGACTAGACTGACGAGGGCATTTAGGGCGGTGCAAAATCCATGAGTGTAGAAGGAGCTAGAATAGGTGAAGACTTAGTTCTTTAGGGTCCCGCTTCCTTTAGGGGACTTTTCCAACGTTAACTATGCTCGCTCAAACAAAAAGCAGCAAGGAAGAAGAAGACTCCAAAACAAAAGCCCAACAACTGGGACTGAGCGCAATCTGATAAAGGAATGGAATTGTGCTTATGCCGAGCTATCTTTTATCTCACATCGGGTTGCAAGGACTTCTTAGCCGACTGTGTTAAGCACACGCACATCGACACATTTGTTTGTGTCATTCTTTATCACAGGCGCATGATTAAATAAGTGTTGCCGTCGGGATGCGAGGGTAGGAGAGTAGATTGTAGATGGATAGCAATAAAAAAAGTTAGCTGATTCGATGCGTCGTAGATAGAATGTGCCGTCTGATTTTGCCTTGGTGTGTTTCCTTCTCAACCAATCGAATCTCTCCGGGCATGAGCTGGCCATATGTCCGTGCTTATGGCAAATTATACACTTGAAGGAAGGGCACTTTCTCGTAGTCCAACTCCTGTATGTGAACTGGAAGCCCTGGGATGCGAAGGTTCATAGATTAAGGAAGGCCCGGCCCAACTCGAGGTCTACTGTGACACAAATGCGTGCGCAGTTCTTCACTCCCGTCTTTATGAATTCGCCAATATGGTTTCTCTTGCCTCATGTTTCCAGAAGGGGATAATAGGGAGAAAATAAAGTTTAACCTGCTTCAAAGCGCTTCTACGCTGTCCAGAAAAGAAAAATCCAATTCGTGAAAAGAAGCCAAGCGAGGGCGGAGCAAGGCCTTTTTCTTTATTATCGCGAGTTTTGGAGCTTTTGTGTTAGGAAAGAGTTGCGTGCCTGTTTATTTTATTTGTTTGCCTTACGCTATTGAACGTATAGAGCTTTTTAGACTTTTTCTAAGGGGACCATTCAATGCCAGCCCTAAAGATGGCTTTTGCTTGTCTTGTCTCGCCATAACAAGCTGAGCTAGATGGGCCCGAACCTGCTCCTGTTCTTTGGGGTTCATAATTGTCTGTGGGGTGGATATGGAATTAGACTTGAAACTGGCCTATGTCCTTTAGTTCAAGAAGGTGGACACAGTATTGCTCTAGATGAGGATAGATGCGTATGGTATAGGAATCGGGAAGAGAAGATCAAAGAAAGCCTTCTACGGATCACGAACTGGAGTTTTCTAATGAACGAAATGCGAGAGCAGGCCCTGCAACGTGACTTGGTTTGCTCGGGTGTGGAAGGATCGGGGAACAGATATGTCGATGGTTGAAAGGCTAGCGAATACCATTCCATTCTTTCAGGAATTAGGCTTAGGAGGCCGGCTAGCAAGAGCTAACCTAATTCGATTCCATTACCTTAGCGGAAACAAGACAAAAAGGATTACCAAGGGGTTGGGTTGACAACCCTAGTACTTCCTTATTAGATAGAGGAGCGTAGCCTTGTGATCTGAATCCCGAACACTACTTAGATAGATATATGTAAATTTCAGGCAACAAATCAAACATTTTTTCGGTATCATGACCTGGGACCCGAAGAGCGTGTTCAACCCGCCTTAAAAGTAAAAGCCGTTATTTTATTTTGAACTTTATCGATGATTTTAGAATTGGAGCTTACGAGCCCCTTGTTTGCTTACATTCCCTCGGGCTAAGTTCAGTTGTTGAAACTCGGCAAGCTCATCTTCCCGAGGTAGAGTGGAATACAAAAGCACTTCTTAATGCTTGCCTGAGACCATTCACCAGGTGATCCCTAGGTTACAGCAGGGCAGTCCTGATTGAACTAACTAGTTGCTTAGAAAAACTCGTGACATGGTTTCTTTATCAATGAACTGTGTGTCAACGTTGTGCCTTCTTTGGCGAAATCCGAGGGAAGTGCTATGAGACCACTTTGCTGAGAAAGGCTGTCCCCGCTTACTTACGTCGGACCGTACCTAATCGATCTGGTTAACTATGGTTAACCGCCTGTCATCGGAATATGAATAAAGTGGTACAACGAATCAACTCGAACCAGGATCTATACTTTAAACTAGACCCACCCCACTGAAAATGATTTGCCGTGCGGTCGCGGGCATGAGAGGCAGGGCAAAACTTGACTAAACCTTCGAAGGACATCAAGAGTGATCCAATGAGAAACTTAGCTTAGAGCGTGGCTGTATAAGAGATCTTTTTCATTCACCTGCCCTATTTGAGTGAGATTCGAATTTCATTCCGGGGCTTAGAAGAAAGCTTCTTAAAAGCATGGAATTCCCTTGTCGTACCTTCACCCTACAACCGGAAAGTCCATAATCAAAAGAAAGCTTTATGGTTCTTCCTTCATCAAGCATTTGGGCTGACTTGTTTATTGATCTTTTCCACTCTCTTTCTCCGTTCTGTACAAATGGAATATCAGGTTGAACTTAACTTATTCAATGGATTGTGGTTAAGTCAAGTAACGAGGAATGCCAGTAGGAGTTTCCGTCCCTGCTTTCCTTAGTTAACGTGAACCTTGAAAGCAGTCTAGGAGCTAATTCGGTAGGAGCTGCTTGCCCAGTCAGAAAGATAGGATCTGTCCACTCTAAGGTAAGGAAGCATTGTCTCAGGCGAAGGTTGTTCCGTATTCCGTATTCTCTTCTTTCATAGAGCCTCTCCCCGTAGAGGAATTAAATGAATTCAGGTAACTAAGCGCAAGGAATGAATGAGCTCATATCATTAAGAATGAGGAGCGAATGATCAAATCAAGTTCCAATCTCAGTATAAGTTACCCAAGATCCAGTAAATATAGGAGGAATATATAAGATAGGTACGTTGTCAGCGAGGGTAATAGGGAATAGAAATTGAAATAGTAAATAGGCGATCAATTCCATGTGAAATGACAGGGGCAAGCCCCAGCTCAGGCGTCGAAGGGATAATGTAATTATGTTCTTTTATCCCCGGCGCCATTCGTGGGCAAAGGCGTAGAGCTCAACAAAGAAATTATCGACTCAAAATAAAATAAAGTAAGAGAAAAAGAGAATGATGAGTAGGAATCAGTAGTGAAAGGCATCATCCGCAGGCAAGGCAGCGGCGAGATCGATCTCAAGTCAAGTTGAAGAACTTCCTTTTAAACTAATTAAACTAAAGGAAATAACTAACTATTTAGTAATAATTTATTAGGCATATTTATTTGAGTAAAAGAAAGATCTGAGTTTTCCGATTCAACCCGTTCCAGTAAGAGTAAGGGTATAAGCCATAGACGAGCACGAGGAGATGTAGATCAGAGTAAGTAATCCACCATCGTAATCGTACAGTTTCGGAAAGGAATAGACTCTACTCAATATATTGATAGAAGAGGTAGTTAGGCGAGAAAGCAATATACACGACTAACTCTCATATGGAGCAACCTTCTCTCCTGCTCCCGCTTGATAGCAGTCTGTCGGTCGATTATTTAGGCCGGTAGACCTTATTGTTTTTCTTCGGTGCGGTGCAAGTTCCTCGTCTCTTTGGTTAGTCCCGCGAATTCGATAAGTAGGGAGCGGGTGTAAGATGGGTAAAGCAGGGGCAACTCAGCTCGCTTTGTTCATCTTTTAGGAGTTTAACCTCTCAGTCAAAGTTGTTTCGGTCGGTGAGCCTATGTCCTTTATTAAGGGAAGTTAACTTGTCCAATATAAGCTAAGGCCCGTGAGCCTAATCAGTCAACCATACATCGGTAAAAATGGAGATGGAAAGAACCTCAACAGGGTTAACTTCGAGTTAAGATTTAGCCGTTGCAGGAACTGTTCTAGTGGTTCAAGCAGGGTTCCCGAATAAGAATCTGAGAAAAGTGATTCAAGTTCAACATAGTACGTGAGTCGCCCACCTATATCCGTCCCAATGCTTGATCTTTATGGTAGTCAAGGAGCAGCCAAGGGAAGGTACTCGAGGTAGAAATCAGAAGACCAATAAATGGGTAGGGAAGCCAAGGCAAGCGCATAAGAGAGCTAGCTTGTATAAGAGTCTTAATAAGAGGACTCAAAATAGGTCCAACTCGTACTAAGGCTATCGGTACTACTCTTCCTAAATTCCTAACGTGTATAAGGTGTCTCCTATGTTTACCGTGTCTAACAGTAAGACCAGCTCGCCCCTTAAGCTAGATAATCTCCCAGCCAATGGGCAAGCTAGTTCTTTAGCAAAATAAGTAGTCTTTCAATTTCAAGCAAGCTATGCTATGTATAATAGGGATAGGTCAAAGGTAAAGGACCTACGATCTTTTCTTTTTTTTTTTAAGCCAGTTCCATTTTTATACTCTTGCCGAATAAAAGCTAAACCCATCTAGCTCTAGTAGTAAGCGCATCGAGTGAGCGAGAAAACCAATTTGAGTTTTTAGATATGCTCCTTATTTCAATTTAATGCCAGCCGAGCCAGGAAATAATACAATGGGAATTGGAGTAGCTTTTTCATCTTTTTCAATATAGCTGGGGGTCTTCTTTCTATTGGCATTGTCCCACAGTTGCTAGTTGCATTCTTGGTGGAAGGCTAAAGAAAAGAGGCGGGTACCATTTGAATTTAAGGGTAATATATAGTATCAGTATCAGGTTTTGCCCTTCCTTTTCATAGTCATTCTAATTCAATTCATGAGGAGGGTCAACTCAGGAAGGATCAGAGATTTCTAGGTCTAACTAGAGTTCTATACCTTTGATTCCAGCCAGGAGGTAATATCATATTGATATTGATAGTACGCGTGCCCTTCTAGTTTGAGTGCTAGTTTCCGCTTCATTTTTCTAGTAGTTGTCCCTGTCTCTTACGATCCAGCTGTAGTTGCTTTCCTTTCCTTTTCCCTGCGCAAGCGAGAAAGAATACGAATACTAAGGCCTTTCCAGCACTAAGCATATCCTCTTTCCTTTCAGATATTTGCAGTTATCGGGTATGTGACTTAGTTCACTCTCAGTCACCAGTGGAATTCTTTTCTTCGCCCTCTACAAAATATCCTAAGCCCTATTACAGTTACAGGCGGTTGGGATCTTTCCTGCTAAGATTCGCCCATTCATGTGCGGGCCGCATATCCCCGCGTGTACTTCTTCCATGATCTGTTTAGCTTGCTCTTCCGTTACACACAAAAGCAGGAGCCCCTCATAGAACCTTTTGTAAAGTTGCCCCCCAGCCAGAATGAACTGAGTTGCCCATCTTCTGATTGTGGCTCTATCCTTCTTATCGGCCGTTTCTGGGGACTCCCTTACTTCCAGATATCTCCTTACATCATCGTACCACCTTCCTTCTTCGGCTTCTACATGTGCTACTATGTATCCTTCATAGCATGGGACTCTGCTCTTCATTAAGATTAGGGGTTGTGTGGCTTTCCTTTCTCCACTTTCCCACAGGGACGCCAAGGTGGCTAGTGCATCTGCGAGTTGATTCTGTGACCGAGGCAAATGCTTTAGGCTCACGGTCTCGAAGTTCCCCAATAACCGCTTTGCATACTCGAAGTAGGGCCTCAATTTCTCTTCTTTTATCTCCCATTCTCCTTTCATTTTTGAGACCACTAACATCGAGTCTCCTACTATTTCCACTTTCTTTGCTCCCACAGCTATGAGTGCTTCAAGTCCATACAAAGAGGCTTCATACTCTGCTACATTGTTGGTAGCGGGGAAGCACAATCTCTTAGCCATAAGCAGTTGCTCTCCATTTGGTGCGATCAAGACTACCCCTATGCCTGCTCCACTCTTATTAGCGGCTCCATCGAAGCACATCTTCCAACCCTGTACCTCTACTAAATCCAAACCTTCGTCAGGAAATCCCACTTCTACCTCTTCAGCCTCTCCTATTGGATTTTCTGACAAGAACTCCGCCACTACTCTCCCCTTAATGGTCTTCTTGGTTGCGTACACAATGTCGAACTCAGAAAGTAGAATCAGCCACTTAGCCAACTTGCCCACCAGTGCTGGTACCTCGAACAAATAACGTAGTGGATCCATTCGGGACACTACAACCACTTGGTAAGACTGGAAATAGTGGCGTAGCTTTCTAGTGGCCCACACGACTGCTAGGCACGTCTTTTCTATTAAGGAATACTTCTCCTCGTAAGTGAGCAATTTCTTGCTGATGTAATAAATGGCCTTTTCTAGATTATCCACTTCCTGTGCCAACATTGCCCCTAATGCAGCTTCTTCCACAGACAGATACAGAGTTAATGGCGATCCTGGGATCGGCGGTGATAGAACCGGTGGATGTGTGAGATACTCCTTAATCTTGTCAAAGGCTTCTTGGCACTTGTCATTCCAAACCACAGGCTGGTCCTTTCTTAATAACTTGAAGATGGGCTCACATGTGGTGGTGAGCCTTGCTATGAACCGGCTGATATACTGCAACTTGCCTAAGAAGCCTCTAACTTCTTTCTCAGTTCTAGGAGCTGGCATTTCCTGGATTGCCTTAATCTTATCTGGATCTATCTCAATCCCTTTCTGGCTGATCTGGTGACCTAATAGCTTCCCCGCAGTGACCCCGAAGACACACTTACTCGGATTGAGCCGTAGCTTGTATTTGATTACCCTTTTGAAGAACTTCTCCAATGCCTCAAAGTGACCTTCCCTAGTTGCTGACTTGACGACCATATCATCCACATAGACCTCTAGTTCTTTATGGATCATGTCATGGAACAGCATTGTCGCCATTCTCTGGTAGGTTGCCCCTGCGTTCTTTAGTCCAAATGGCATCACCTTATAGCAATAGGTCCCCCACTCTGTGATAAAAGCCGTCTTTACCTTATCCACTAAATCCATAAAGATCTGATTGTAGCCTGAGAAACCGTCCATGAAGGAGTACATGGCTTGGCAGGCCGCACTATCTATTAATACGTCTATGTGAGGCAATGGAAAATCATCTTTCGGTGTAGCCTTGTTGAGATCCCTGTAATCCACACACATCCTGACCCTCCCATCCTTCTTGGGCACGGGCACCACATTTGCCAACCATTCTGGGTATTCAACCACTTCTACAAAATCTGCTTCTATGAGCTTCTTCACCTCTTGGGCTATCTTATCTTCCCATTCAGTTCTGAGCCGGCGCTTTTTCTGTTTGACGGGCTTCATTTTTTGATCAGTGGGAATCTTGTGCTGAACAATGTCCCTATCGATCCCGGGCATATCCTTGTAAGACCAAGCGAAGGCTTCTAAGTACTTTGTTATTAAAGCTATGAACTTATCCCTTTCTTCTTGAGTTAGGTCTGCATTTGATTTCCTTAGGATTTTCTGGTGTACCCAAGTTAATAGAGATCGAGTTTAATGCATTAACTGAAATGGATTTAAAATGATTATGAATGCTATGCACTTGCCCATCGGGATAAACATCAAACAAATAAGCAAAAGGAGAATTCATATTATTAATCTTTGCCTCAAAATCGGCATCATACACATCAGAAATGAAAACATCCGAGCTATTATTACAAAACACAGACTCGAACTTAGGTGTATAGCTCCAGGTGCTCGGCTTCCAGCTTGCTGATGCTTCTCTCATGCTTATTGCTCCTATCCCCTCTTGAACTTCTTCTATCAGCTTGGGCAGCTCTGCATCCTCAGTCCAGGTGCTTGATCCCTCCTTGATGAACTTGGTTTCCTTGGGCCCAGAATCTTCATCCTCATCTTTGGGCTCATATCCTAACCCAAATCTAGTAAGCTGCCCCTTGATCTCTGGAAAGGTGCCATGGCCCTCAGCATTCTTTCCCAGGCCCATACCAGGAAAGAACTTCATCTCTTTCATCATATTGGCTACCTTTGGGTCCATCCAGTCTTCATATATGCCTGCTACCTGAAAACCAGTCAGAGGTGGAGCTGAGTTCTCCACATATAATGCCGCCACTTCGCCATCCCTTTCAGCATTGATGGTTATCACCCCGTCCTTATAGGGCATCTTGATCTTCTGATGGAGCGTTGATGGGACTCCACCAAGGGGGTGAAACCAAATCCTTCCTAGCAACAAGGAGAAGGTGACTGGTATGTCCAGCACAGTGAACTCTACTTCAGTTTCAATGGGGCCCACTTTGATGACGGCCTTGAACACACCCACTACCTCTCTTTTGGAGTCGTCGTAGGCTCGGATTATCATATCTGACCCAGTGAGTTCTGAAGGGGCGATCTCCAGCTTTGACAGCACCTTCAAAGGACAGACATTGATGGCTGACCCATCATCAACCATCACACAAGGGACTTTCCAACCACGGACCTCGGCTGTCACAAACAAAGGCTTGTTGTGATTCTTCCCGCAGGTCTTGGTTGGAGAAGATTATCTGCCCTTTCTCTTCTATTAGCACTATCCTCGCTACCTCCTCAGGGGTGACGTTGGTTGAGACATTAAGCACGCTAAGTGCCTTAGTGAGAGCACTTCGATGCTTTTCGGAGGCCATGAGCAACTCCCAAACAGACACACTAGCTTGAGTCCTCCTTAGCTGTTTTAGAACCAGGTCATCATCCTCCTTACCCACTTCTTCTTGCCTTTCTTTGCCCTTACCCTCATCTGAACTATGTTGCACTGCCTGGTAGTGCTTCCCACTCCTAGTCATATGGTTTATCACCCCATCTTCACCATCACTTGAATCTGACCAAATATTTAGAGGGGCTTCTTCATCACTAGAACTTCCCCAAATGTCTAGGGTCATGACAGGCTGGGGTTCCTCTTCCTTCTTCATGGGTTGGATTAACTCTAGGATATGGGAAGGGTTTCCTCCTATAGTGATCATGTATAGGCCAGGTGGTGGTGGGACGTTGTGGTTGGGCATTGGGTTGGTACGGGTGTTGGGCCTTTGTTCTGGGTCAGCTATTTTCTTGTCATCGATGAGATCTTGGATCTCATGCCTCAACCGATAACAATTGTCTGTATCATGACCAGGGCTTTGGTGGAAGTGGCAGTACTGGTTGGCATTGTAGTTTGGTGGCAAGGGGTTTGGAGCTGGTCTAGGTGCTAAGGGTTGCAACAGGCCTCGAGCCTTGAGACGCTCGAAAACCTTGGACAGGGGTTTGTCTAGGCGGGAAAAGTGCCTTTGGGTTCTACCTACAGCTTGGACCTCGGTGATCTTTCCTCCTCCTACATTCCCTGCGGGCTGGTAACCTCCCTTCTTGGGCTGGTAGGCCTTGCTCTTCTCCCCCATTCCATCTTCCAACTGTACTCCCACATCATATAACTGCTCGAAGGTGGCTATCGGGAGATAGTAAAGCTTTTCATAGTAAGCAGGCAACAAGTTCTTGATGACCAAGCGCACCTGGTCCTTCTCCATGGGCCTCTGGGTCATCTTCATGGCCTTCTTCCTCCACCTCATTAGAAACTCAGAGTGCCGTCTCAGTGGGCTTCTGCTTAGTGGTCTCCAAGTCTCTAAGAGTGACATCCAGGGCCGTGTTGTAGGAGTACTGCTGAATGAATCTTCTTACTAGCCCATCCCATTCTCTCCTAACAGCAGGCTCAAGCCCATGGTACCAAGATGAGGCTGTCCCTTCCAGTGACATGGAGAAGAACTGCGTCACCTGTTCCTTATTGAGCTCAGTGGTCCTCATCACTATCAAGTAGGACCTTAGATGGGCCTTTGGATCACCTGTACCATCGAACTTGGGCAGGTCTGGCATCCTGAACTTCTCAGGCAGGCTTCCCTCCATCCTGATGTCAAAGTCTTCAGAATCAAATAGGCCCATGCCCCCCAGTTCTACTTGCTTCTTGAGGTTGGCTTGTAGCTTCTCCAATTTTTCCGACATCAGCTTGAACTCCTTACTGGGCTCCTTCTCAGCCTTAACAGCCTTCTGCTTCAGGCAGTCATCCTCATCCCAGAAATTGGCATCAAACATGTCATAGGCCTTTTCATTGGCCTCCTTTGGGACATTCTCAGCTGCGGGCCTGGGCCCCTTAGTTCCACTGCTTTCTTCCACTGGTTGTTTCCCTAAGGATTTGAGCAGCTTGGCCATCATCTCTTCCATTTTCCCGGCCAGGGTTTCATCCAGCATTTCCTTGAGCATAGCTCTGGTATCCTCTCTTTCTGCCATTGGTGTTGATGAGTTGATGACCCCTAAAGAGTCTGCTCTAGCTGGGCTTTCTGCCGTCTTGACTTCTGTGGGCTTGATCTTTCTCTGCAGTCTACTCCCCTCACGAGTCCAGCTGGTGGGGATAGGAGCACTCTTGGTTCGTTTTGGAGCTATGATGGCTGTACAACACAAGGGGTTAGTATGCTATGTTATGCTATGCTATGCAAATGGGCTTTTAACCTGTTGGATTGCACATTATCTCTAGACAAGCCATGTCACGTTCATCGGGCCTAAGTTAAATGGGAACTGGAGAAATAAAAGCAAAAATTTGAATAAAACTCTTTGTTTTATTGATAAATGCGCTTTTGAAAGTCGATTTGTCGCAACAAGAGGTATTGTCTCCGCCTTTTCAAGTAGGGATCATCTCTCAAGTGTTTATGATCCTCCGTTGCTGCTCGGTTAAGGTATAGAGCCTTTCCAACGATTCCTCACACGTTGCGGTACGGGGATTATCGAGAGCCCGAGCCCCTCGTCGCAGCCAATCTCCTTCTGGATCAAGGGGTGTCATTTGCCTGATGATATCCACCTTGACCTCGAAAAGATCTTCTGCGTCTATTCGGGCTTGTTCGATGACTTCGGCCGAGGGAAATGAATATTTGGCCAAGAGTCTTTGTTGGATAGAACCAACAGAATCGCCCCCGATAAACTCATTATCTTGATAGGGATAGGGCTCTGCGCGCGCGGGACTAGCTGCCCCCTCCGAGGAAGCTACTGGATTCGCGGGAGGCACGGGCTCTGCTGCTGTCTGATTTACAGACGTGCCCGCCGTTTCCGTTGAAAACAGGTGCGTCCCCGAGGACGAGCTTGAGGTTAAATGGGAATTCAGAGCTTCTGTCCAGCCAGAAGAGGACGCGGCAAAACTTATTAGATTGCAATCATAGGAAAGCATTTGGGCAATGCTGGAAATAAAGACAATAGAAATAGAAATTCGGATGGATGGTTTGAAAAATAGGGAATAACCGAGAAAGATAAATATTCTTATTTTTCAAATAAGAAGAAGATACCATTTTTTCATGTGATCATGGATTTATGTTCATTCGCTCTATTAACTCTACTGAGCGGTATACCGAAAGGAAAAAAATGAAGCTGACCATTAATGACTAGTTCGAACACCAGGAGCGGTCTGATCCCTTATTTGATCAGACAGACTGCTCTTAGAAAGATGAACGAAAAGCAAACTCTCCAAAAGACCTCCCTGAGAACACTAACGGAACACTATCTTACTCCCACTGACCAGCTAGTGCGCAATGAAGACTAACTACACTATAGTTCGCGCTACTTTAATCAAAAACCGTCTCTTTGGGATAAATGCCTTTGCCTTTAATAAGTAAAATAAGTCAAATCTCAATGGACCCGCTTTCATCAAAGGCCGGTCTTTTTGGCATAGCCATAGATGGTTAGGTCTTGTAAAACATCAGACAAATGGGCTAGATCCTCGGCCGGTTCCCCTTTAATATCCCTTGCTAATTTACCATATGTCCAACTTTCAGGCAAGGGAAAATGATGATCAGTCATTAATTTTTGATACTTCTCGAAATAGCAGCTAGAATTTTCCTGGAAGCAAAATGAGACAAGGTTATTGGCTGGGTTTCTGGGTGATCAACATTCATACCAACAGGGTCTCAAAAATTATCAACACCCATAATAAGATAAGCGGATTTACTAAATTATCGAGATTGAAATGCTGTTCTTGTTGTGAAACTCCCGCCGACAAAGCTTTAATTGTCTCCATCAGAATGAGCTGATTATTCACTAATAAATTGCTAAAAATGGAAATTTCTGTCCCGAAACTACTTAGCTTGGGACTTCTGTGAGATTCAAAAAAAAAGATCTTTTGTCAGGTTTTTCCTAACTGGGATAGAAGATTTTTTCATTTGGCAAACTAAAGCATACACTTGTCCGAAATTACGGTACTAAATCCTCACTCTGTGAAGAACAATTTTCTCTTTCCTTCTAAGGTAGACGCGGCCGCCCTGGTGAATAAGCCGAGTCCTTTTCGAAAGTGAGATCACCACCGACTTTCAGAAGAGGGAAAGATCCCTCCTAAATGCAGCCGTGATCAACTATACGATACCACCAGATGCAGTCGGACCGGATTTGTCATAACATTGAGATTCTTTCGTTTCCTTCCTTATCAGAGAGGGAGGGCGGGGCTTCTTTATTGAAAAAGGGAAGGGGCAATAGAAATGATCATAGAAAATGTGAATGCAGAGAGAAAGAATAACCGAAAGATATCATAGTTTGCAATGTCTTGTTGTATCCGCTGATAGGGAAAGCTGTGTCGCGTACCATTGATCTCGATCTGCTGTAAATGCCGAGTCACTTAAGCCTGCGGCGCCCTTCCATGCGGAGAAAAGAGGACCCCCCGGATGCGATTGCGTGCAAGCCAAACATGATGGGGATTCCAGCCATCATGTATAAGGGCTGCCTCTACCCTTTTTTCTAGAACCAGCTGTTTACAGCATGATTTTCGATCTTGTACTCAAATACACTGCCCAATCGTGATGAAAAAAACTTATTGCAACTACGAACATGAACAGATGCTTTCTCATTAGACGGAGAAAGCTTTTTTTATTTGTTTACTCAAGGATTCGATTCATTTTAGTAATAAACAAAAACAAATAGGATTGATTATGTATCACAATTTCATCACTACACCGAAGGCTTTTTTGTAAATAGATTGATAAGATAGCTTGATACCCAAACTGTATCAATGATTGTGATCCTCATTGTGTACATAATTCGTGTTAGGATCTACCAAAGAAATTGGGTGGGTATAGGGCATATAAAAAAAGAGTTTCCATTTCTATCGGTCATAAAATAAAATAAAAAAAGAATCTAACGCTCTAGTCTAATTAAATACTTTCAACGTTCATGCTATTTGAAAGAGCTTTCAACATGGAGTGGAGACTCCATAACGTGCACAAAGAGTAACTGATCTATGAATATCATCCTAATTCAGGTCTTGTTCCGCACTTAAATGGAAAACTCAAACCCTTACCTCTTACCTTGACCAGTTTGTAGTGGAAAACCTCGATAACATAATCGTTTATAGTCACTCACTGGAGGCCTGAGTACAGTGTTCGGGGTGTAGCAAGAAAAGAAGCTGTACATGAATAAGAGTATGAGCAATGAACAATATTAATACTCTCCTTTCGGGCTATGCCCTTCACTCAAGTATTTAAAGGATTCCACTGAGTAGGGGGTTCGAGCCCTTCTCCAACAATTGGTGTAATTATTGGCAAGAGCCAGTAATCGCCAATTCCTTTCCCAAAGGCTCCTCGGACTGGACTAGAGTACGGGGTTTGCTTTATAGGAAGCCAAAAAACGTGAGCCTTTTTACATACAAACTTCTTAAAGTAAAGGGGGAGAGCGCCAGGACGGCGTCAAGGGGAACGTCGAGACGCCATCAGTTTGGAGCGCGAGGCCAGCAGAGCTTACTGCAAAGGAGATAAGAAAAGGCTCAGCAGAGGAGATCCGGTAACTGTTATGAATGTGGAGGAGTGGGGCATTTTGCTCGTTACTGTCCCAATGTTCAGACAGACGGACGAATGCTGCTGGTGGAATGCAGAATAGACCAGCTGAAGATGGAAGAGTGAACGTTGTGGAGCCTAGAGCCCGGGAAGCTCTAAAGGTAAGTTCAAGTCGGAAACATAGCGGAGGCTCTGACGCTTAGGAGAGGAGACAGTTTCGCTGTCGTTAGATTGTGTGGCAAGGTGAGCCAACGTCAGCAGAAAGGAGGAGGAGACGAGACGGAAGGCTGTATTCCGAATCTATGTCGGAATTGGCCAGTGCAAAGAGGCTCATTGATGCTGGGAGTTCGGATAACATAGCGTCCACGGGGATGGTGGATCAGTTGGGGCTTCAGCCCTTTTAAGTAAGGGCCTCATCCAGAGCCCTTTCGAATCAGACAAAAAAAAAAGGGCATGAGCAGTGGGCCCTATGTTGAGTAAGGGGTGAGAAGGTGCTCCTGCTGCTAAGTTGGAACTGGGGAAGTTAAAGCAGGTGTGACGTCACGTCTGGGTCCCTATGGACGTATTACATATCCTACTCGTATTACCTGGGCCTTCCGAGTCGGGTGTTACCTGCGTAGGGAGAACACCGGAAAACTTTTAACGGCAAACGCGGTTATTGCCATCAGAAAACTTTGGTTGGCTAAGGAGAAAACTCTTGAGAGACTTGATTACGACCGTTAGAGATTCGCCTTTGCGCATTGATACCGATACAAAGAGCAGATATTGGAGATTTAGGAAGATAGTAAGCAAGACTGAATCGACTTTAGATTCGCTTTACATTACGAAATACCACTCGAGTGATCGGAGACCTATACTGCAGCTCTTGCTATTCAGCATAAGCCGAAAGGATTAGGAGATGAGATGTGCACCAAAGGCGAAACCTATTCTTGTCTTGATATACCGAAAACGCAACAAGGAAAGAGTTGTTTCATCGTCCGGGTTGAGAAGTAGGTAGAACGCCGCATATTGATCGAGTCAGAATCCTGAAAGCCTTTCCGACAAGCATCTCAGGACGAAGGAAGGGGCCCCATTGGTGAGATTGATCCCCCCCTTTGTTCTTTGTCCAGCTACTCGGTCAATGAAGATGGAAAGGTAGTGAAGTAACCCTAAGGTTCGGTTCGGTGTAGAGATAAAGTACAGTAGGCCATCACTGGCTCTTCCCCTCGGATTCTTTCCTTCGGCTTCACTTTCAACCTTCCCTACCCCTTTCGACGCAGCAATGAGAGCAGCAGGGACGGAGCGGTTGACCTCTTGGTGGAGGAGTGAGTGACTCACCAACTCGAAAGTAAGAAAGAGGGATTTCATTGGCAACCTGCACAGTCGGTTAAGGCAAGGGGGGGAGCTCATGCCCGGCAAAATGATTGAATTTACTTCCCGGCTCTCGCCTCCAGTTTTACTTTAGCTACGAACTCATACCCTTCTCGAGAATGATTATTACGCGTAGTAGCGATCAGTGCTTGCTTGCTTTTCCTGTTCACGCCTCAGCTGCAATTCATTCCGTTGGAGTAAGGCCATGGAATTAAGGAAAAGGCTTATCCGCCTTTGTCGTGGGCGTAGGAAATCCAAATCCCATTCGAAGAAGGTCAAGTCACCTAGTACTACTGACCTTGCAGCACTTACTCTAAGAACGACAAGGGGAAGGGTCCGAAGGAGTTCAAATAGCCCTAAGCTAGATGACAGCCCAATGGAAGCCCCTAAGCCCCCTACTCCCATAAAGGCGGTGGGAAATCAAGGGTAAATCACAGATGAGACGAATGAATTCCGATACTGGAAAACGGTCGTGATAGGAGAAGGGAGCTTACTTCGCGTAGAGTTATAGAGACTGGAGGGGGGATAGCTAGATTCAACTTATCCCAGGAGAGGAGCCGAGATGCTATTTCATCCGTTTTCGATTGTTTAAGTCCTTACCGGGCGAAAGGCATAAAAAAATGAATACCAGGTGCAAGCTCAAGGCGAGACAGAACAGAGAGTAAAGTAACCGATCGAAAGCTGGATTCAAAGGCTAACCAGACTGACTTACCACAGACAGTAGGGCAGAGAATGGATTTTAGAAGATTCTTTTTTTATAAGGAAGAAAGCATCAAATACGAAGAAGTAATCCAGGAGCAAATGAAGAAAGAGATCAGGAACAAGCTATATGCTTAACACTGTAAAAACTTACTGGCTTTCCCTCATAGCTGTAGGAGTGAAAAACCCTCCGTTCCTTGGGACAAATCTTTCTACGGGGTGTTCCTTTCCCATATACCCCAATAAGGCGGTCTTTCTTTCTTCTGTTTTCTCTTCTTTCTCCTTCAGTGCACAAGTGAAGTGCATTTTCTTGCTCGTCAAGTTCGGAATGGATCTTACGCCAGCGGGTTGACCATTTGGCTGCTTTTTCCGAATGCTTTCCTCGTACGAGGGATGGATTCTTCGCCTTACCTACATGCAGGTGAAGGGAAAATGTCCAAAAGTTCGGTCTCTGGCCCCTACCCCACCAATTGAATTTATATCCGGCTACTGAGTGAGCGTGCATTTGTCGAATTCGCCGCTGGGCTAAGAGGGGATTTAGAGGTTTGCTGAAATCGAGGTTGCTTGTAATACAAATTCTATTAAAGAACTCCTTGTCGGCATCCATGAGCCCCTACCACACCGGCCATACCGACATAAGATAAGCTGGGCTCCCCAAACTACGAACAAAAAACGACCTTTCATCATCTATCTAATAGATGAATGGGAACTATGCCTAAAGGCTGCTCTTACTCTTAGGGGGTCGACCAGTGCACATTGTTGGGGCTAGGCTAGGGGAGGCGTAAAGTCGAGGTCACATCTCTTCTTTCTTAGTGAAATAGTCGAATGGAGACTAATTTCAAAAGGGTTTCCCTTCTGCTCTACCTGTACCCATTTTCCTAACAAGGCCGGGACTTCAGCGCATCATACCTTCCTTTCATAGATATCAAATTCAGAAGCGTGATGATGAGGTTGCTTGCAATAGGTTAGTCAGGCTGGCTTTATCTATCTTAATTTTCGGCGGGTCATCTTGTCTTAACAAAAAAAAGACCAAGAGTACATTTGACTTTATGGTCACGCCAGTAGTACAATAACTTGAGGTAGTTCGCTTTATTGATGGGGTGGCTGAAAGGTTTACCTCGTTGACAGATCGTTATTTACCTTGGCTGTCCAGTATCCCCTTTTCCACAGGGGATAACGTGGGAGACGGGAGACAAGATTTATAAGAAGTGGATTAAGACTTCGTCTTCTTTCCTACCTTCCAGTTTGAGTTCTCTGGCTTTGCAGCTCTGGTGAAGTTCACTCATGAAAAGGGGTGATGTCATCAGGTGCTTTATGGCCAGAGCGCGTGAGGTATGCCTTTGTAATGATCAAAGTGTTTTATGAGATCCAGCTCTTTGATTCAGGACCTGGGCCAAAGATACCCCAAAAACGGAGTTGCCCTATCTCTTTTGGCCTGGGGATTTTAGGGGGGAGGCTATAGGAGGATATTCGCTATTTTTTAATTATGTAAAAGAGCGCATGTTGCGACCATCTATCTCATGATTGGTTGGCTCCTTCGAAGAATTTCGAAGTTCAATCAAGAAGGTCCTTTGCGTCAAGTAAAAGGCGCAAAGACAGATTATTTTCTTTCTTTGATTTGGCATCAGCGACGGATAGGTGAGGTGGCCCCTGCTCGCAGGAGGAGGTGAATAATCGACCGGGCAGGGTTCCCTGTGCTTCTTTCGAAGCATGCATCCTGTAAAATAGCATGCCGGGGTGAAGAAGGTGGCTCCATACTGGGGGATAATCGGTTGTTAGGGACGGGTATGAGATCAGGAGACGAGAAAAGGAAGATTGAAATGAAGTTTACCTAGCCTAGGGACCTTACTTAATAAAGGCTAGGCCAATGAGAACACACCTGGAGAACCATACCCCCTATCGCTTGCTTAGTCCTAGCAGGGGCATTTGCTTTCCTTGAGTTTTGGCTAGTTATTAGTCTTCCCGCCTTGGAAGCTTTCCAGTCCTAGTAGGGCTTTACTCCCCCAGTGGACCCTAAGGGAATCAATCGTAAGCATTCCATCTAGTCTCTTAGCTCTCAAAAGTGAGTTTATGTCTTTCCGGTTGTGGAAGCATTCCCGTAGCCTTTATCTTATTGGTCTAGGGTTCCCTCTTCTTTTTGAGACTCTTTACCCGGGCAAATCGATTTTGTTTTTTCCTCACGGAACACTTTTTATCTATCTTTCCTTCCAAGGGTTCCCTAAAGTCAAGGGGAAAGGACCATCACCTCAAGGACGAATCCCAGACACAGAAGGAGAGGCCCCCCTAACCTAAAGGCCGGGTCTATGACATGAGCATGAACTGAAGAACGAATCGAAGGATTGGGCTTAAAGCCAAGGATGATAGGCTTATTCGATGACTGGCATTGCGCCGTACTCACACCAATGGAAGGCTCGGACAGCTGCCAAACGGCTTCCCTTAGGGGGCCTATTATACCACTTCCCGGAATAGAAGACAAGACAAGAAGGAGGTTTGACATCACTCGTGACACAAGAAGGTCAGCTCACCAAAGGTGGGAAGAAAAGTCAGCACTTGAGACGGTTGCTTCGGTAGGAGTCAAAAAGGCTCCAGAAGGAACTGCACTCGAAGAATGGAAAGGCAGGCTGCGAAGGCGCTGATACGATTTAACTCGAAGCAAAGGCCGATACAATTACCTCAAGGATAGAAGTCTTATTCTTTAGGTTGGGGGTAGGGATATTCCACCAACTAACTTCACCTGAGGAATGAATGCAAGACTAGCGGACTTAGCCTATGGTGCTAAACAGAAACTCCATCTGAAGCCCCTATCCCGAGTCGAGGAGAAGGGGATTACTTCGCTGCGGAAGAGAAGGTGCACTAACAGCCGGCTTAGACCACTATCCTATTAAAAAGGAGATTGCACCTGACTTCGAAGAATGTAAGGTTCGGGCTCGGACTGCTACTGCTCTTAGGACCACTGGAAGGAAGACTTCGACGGATTGGAATGGACCACTCACGGACATAGGAATGGAGACCTCAAGGGGCTATGCTAGTACACGATCGAACATCAAGAAAGAGAATTTAGGAAGAAAGTCAGAAGCAGAAGCAGCGGGTCCCTTGTTTAGAGCAGTTCCAGCAGCAAGTACTAAGTGAGCAGAAAGTACGGCACTTTTTACGACGACGAGTGAAGATCTTAAGGCATCAGCGGGGGAAGACTTTCCATCAAGGTCTGAAAGCAGAAAGGCATAAGAAGCTAGAGCTACTGGGCCAAGATCAACTACAGCTCCGGGGGAAGGAAGAAAGCCTTTCACTCTCCTGACTTGGAAGAACGAGTTGATAGAGACCTAGCCGAAGATGCACTACTATCCCCTGCCACTGGCCAATGAGCACGGCTTCCCCTATCTAGGAAAGCTTTGAAGACTAGCTCCTACATTCCTTCTTCTAGTTCCAGCCCCAGAAGGTACCTTTAATAGACCAGTCTATCTCCTCAGTGGGGAAGGCAAGCAAGGCACTGAACTGCAAATGCAAATAGGGTACTCTGCTTCCCAGCGCGACGAGGTATTTCAATCCTTCGAGCACTAGCAGCTACTCTTGTTCACCGCTACTGTTGTTGGAACTATAGCAGCGGATCCTGTCTTCTCTCCCCCTCTTTCTTCACTATAGACTGCTTTCAACCGCTTTGCTACTGGTTCGCTTGGAATGAACCCTTACTGCACTGCTAGCGTTGGAGAGCTTGAAAGCGGTTTTTCTTGGGTGGCACTCATACTCACACGGATTGGACTTCCACCGTGCTACTAGGCTTAAAAGCTTTCCATCTTCCTTCGGGTGTACTAAGACTATCTCTTTCATAGGCTCCCCTCGAGTCAGGAGCTAGCTTTCAATCTCCCACCCCTCCTGCTAGACTGGCTGGTCTCCATAAAATCATATAAGTCTTATCCAGCTTTACGGCTCATACATCTAGCCTGCGGCTCATAGTCCTTCCCCGCTCCCATCTTCATTCATTCACTTCTCGTCGCCGGTTCGGATCCCTTCACATAGATTCATGAAGGGGTTATGCGATTAGCCGTTCACTGGGTTAGTCAGGTCAGTCGTGGACAGCCTTTCTAAGAAAAAAGAAAGTGCCATGACTTAAGGACATGAAACAATATTTTCAAGTTCTCATGTTTCGAGCAAGTCAATAAGGGATAAGGGGTGTCACCCCGCAGGGGACAAGGGGAGACGGGGGTCCTACTATGATAGGCGTGTTGGCCCTTGGAAGAGAGATTGACCCACATGAAGCCATTTGATTAGCGCAAGCGTCTATTTCATATCCTTGTATCGGATTTGGTTTGTTACTATTTAATGGTTCCGTTTCCTAATCAGTAAGGCGAACTCTTTCTAGTTTGACTGACTAATAGAGAGGTTTTTAAGCCCACGGAGCGGTAATATCAGATGCAGCAAACCTGACTTCCCAAAGACTTCCTCTACTGCAAATCTTTCCTTTGGAATTGAGAAGAGGTGCCTTAACCCGAAGGAGAGTTAATAAAGTTTATTCAGTATTCCATCTGTCTATTAGTGAAAGCGGAATCTCCACATCAAGACGATTACGCGCATCTGAGAAGGCCAGTCTATTCACTTCTTTACTGTAGAGAGGTTTGCGCTTACTAGTCTTAGAGAGCTTGCTGGATGAGAGCAGATCAGGGATATCTGTAATATTACTACTGGGATAACTTTCATCCTTCTATCCAAGGACGGAGCTAGTAGTTGAATAGGATTCGTGTGTGGTAGTCTCAATTCATTCCCTCATGCGCATCTAGTGCAGTGTCTCTGTAACGTTCATAAACCCCCTCCCCTTCCTCAGTTTGAAGTTACTTGCCTTAGGGCAATCGGACGAGAACTTCTTGGCTGGCGATAGGGAGACTAGTTACTCTTAGTTACGAAGAGTTTGACTTTATTTCTCTCTAGGTGAGGATAAGAGATGTGCTGAAAAACCTCTGTTTTGACATGCCACTCGCGGAGAGAGCACAGGAATAAAGTACTTTTAGTACATTGATCTTATTAGCGAAGTGTACCTTACGAGTTCTTTTACCCGACCGAAACCAAATTGCTCGAGGCATAAGCGAACTGATCGAGTCGGAAGCTAATGAGTAATCGCCCGAATCTTGATATTTTGACTTTGATTTTCGTCCTTGCCTTCTAAGACGATGGACCTGTATCAGTAGTTTCAGATTTCGTTTCTTTCATGATGGTTTCGTCCAACCAATGCCATTGAAGAACCTAAGGGCTTCCAGTGATCTTTACCTTCTGCGATCTACCCAACCGGACTGATCTTGAATGAATTAGAGTCCTTTTCTATACTCGAGACGCTTCTAGGCTCCGCTGTAGCAGTTCTACTGACTACTGAGATAGAGACAGCAAGAGAAGAGGCTCCTAATGGCTTTCTTGGTTTGAATACATACAGGCTCTCGTTGAATAGTTATCTTTTTTTTTTGAACCCTCCGATGACTTGACTTCAGATTCAAGGTGGAAGAAGCCCCATCCTTTGTTTGTTGATCTTATCACGAAATCAAATAGGAAACCATTAGCAGGAGCAGGAGCATTATGACTAGTAGACGAAGATGCCATTTCATCCGCTGAATACGGTCTTTTAGAATAAGATTCTCCGACAATGCTAGGAAGATGCCCACAATCGTCTGCAGTCTGCAGATGGTACGAATGGGATAGATGCCTAAAATGCCCTCTTAGAAAGTGAATCAGAAGCAGGAAATCTATTTGTTAGAGGTTATGTAATAAAGAAAGTGAAACAAAACTACGACAGTAAACGCTTGCTACGTATTATAACGGCCTACATGGCGTCCTAACCAGATGTCACGTAGCGCCAAGTCGGTCTTCTTCATCGGAATTAGCCCGGTCAAAGCCCTAACCTCATCCCTTCCCTCAATATATA